>ML807891.1:102800-160579 GCA_009831015.1 Picea engelmannii
AAATAATAACACATCATGTCATCTGTCAATCACATTATAATCATATATAAAAGGTCTAACATCAAAAAGGGTCCAGATCACTTGCGAGCAAGTGTCCTCAAATAATAAGTGTTCTCAGTGTGCCAGAGCGGGATGTTACAGAGGCGAACTAGATCGCACCAGGCTCCACAAGCTACGATCTAATCCTAAGATATTCCTTCTCTCCTCTGTTCTTAGCTCAACAACTTACAAATATGGTTCTTAGCAGCATTACATAACACTTCAACTCGTACATAGCTATGATAGAACATTACAAAATATGAACTAATACAAAAGTGAATCAACCTCTATATGATGCCTGCGTATCTCTATTTATATATATCAGGCTCTTCATCCATTTACAATGTATTACCAAAAACCTAACCCTACCAACGTTAGGTCTTCCTCCCATGCACGCGTGCTGTTCTTCCTCCAGCTGTCATTTTCCTTTTGCATGCTTTCTTGCATGCGTGCATTCTGTGTTGCCTTCTAGTTGTTACTTCCATTTCTTCACACTTTATTTCCCCCGATCATCCTTCTTTCCACTTTGTCCTGGTGCCAATAGGCCCCCAACATTGACATGTGACTCTTCTCGAGTCACCTAATCCTTCTAAGCTTCTTCGATCTCCTTGGTGATCATATAGAACTTTTCCTTGAGCTCTGCTTCTTTTGTCAGTGCCTATGCACTCTTCTCCTTGATGGTGTCTACTGCCTGAACTGTTGCTTTGTCGCTCAAAAATCCTACACATTCGGCCTGGGTCTGTGCTATCTGTGTTTTATCTCCTTCTGCCCGTGCGACTATTTATGCTACCGTTCCTGTAGTGGCTCTATTTGAGCCTGACGCTCCTGTTTCTATGTTTGCACAGTGATAATTTCTGCCTGCATCTTATTCATCTCCTGCGTCCCTTTGACTCATTCTGAGATTGGTATGGTTTTATGCCTCTGTTTGAGTTCTTGTATCGTTGCATTGATCCTTTCCTCTTCCTTGTCCCAACGTTGGACCTGTGGGTCCTCCTCCAACCTTTTCCAAAGTTGCGCTGCTTTATCGAGCAATTCAGCTGCTGTGCTAACTTGTTCCATCTCCTGCAGTCGCGTTGTTGCTTCCTGCTTCCTTTGTTCCTTCACTTCCAGTGGAGTGGTTGGTGTGAGCTGTTCGTGAAGATTCTCGATCTCCTTATGATATTGAGAAATATGGTCAATCTTTCCTGCTATTGAGAGTTCATTCCCTTGCGCGGCGCCTTGGAGTTTCTCAAAAATTCCTCCCACTCTTCGTTCTAGTTCATTCCCACGTTCTTTTTCCTCTTGAGTTCCAAGATGGCCTGCTCATAGAATTTTTCTAGCGCCTCCCTCTTTTTTGTTGCTTGATGTAGCTTGACTAAGTTTTTATGTGCACGATACTGTACCTCATGGTTGATGCTAACCTGCAATTTGTGTAGTGCCCTTGATGGCATCCGTGTCAAGACCAATTGGATGTGGTCCAAATCCTTCAGGGGTGTCTGCCCCACGATTTCATCCATGCGCAACATGATAGGTTTGATGTAAATCATTGTGATTGCATGTGGCATGGAGTGGACTAGGTCTCGTTCTTCTACCTCCACTCTTTATTTTTTCTGTATTGTCGGTGGATCTATGCCTCTGCTACTACTTGCTGTCGGTGCTTCCCCAAATTTCTTGAGGACCTGTCCCATTTCTGTCAGCTCTTTTTGCACTTCATCCCTATGGTGTGTTGCATGATCAAAATATTTTGCTAAGCAATCCTGGACCATTGTGGCGATCATTTCCCCATCGTCCTCTATGATCATATAGTCTGGCGATGCTCATTGGGCCTTTGATTTCTTGCACGCACCTCTTGCCTGTACGACTGGTCTCTTATTTCCCCCTGGTTTCTGTGTGATGGGGTTTGGGGCGGTCTCTTGCACTCCCTTATCTTGTTTCGGCTGTCTGTTGGTCAACTATGTAGTCTCTTTCTTCCCCTTCTGGGTCCCTTTCTTATTTGACCCTTCGTCTGTCTGAGTTGGCTTACCTTGGCCTGTTCGTGGTTTCTTGGGCACGTGGATTTCCAGAGGCTGCGTTTCCGCCTGTTCTACATCTCCTTCTGTTGTTGTTTCCGGTACTTCCCGAGTAATGGTTGGGATCCTCCATTCATTAGGCCATTCACTGATGACCATGTCGATCACCCTCTGTGATGTAGTAGCACATCTATAGCCACTATTTATCTAGATCCTGCCTTGGTTGTATCTACATTGTTTGGCGTGTGGCCTGGAATTTGGCGATATCTGCATATCGCGCGATAGCCTCAGGTGTTATTCTCCATGATCGGCTGATAGCTTCCTGTATATCCCATAGGTATGCTTCGAATATGATTCCGTTCTCCCTATTATGCCTGGCCTGTGTCCTAGATCTCAGTAATAGGTATCTTGCTCCCACTGGCTGTGGTCTGGTGCAAAAAATTACATATCCTGGTTCTCACCATCCCATGAAGGCTATTAGGGTGATCAAACATGAGTAATGGAACTTTGTGCCTAGGTCCTTCGCATCAGTCCTCTTGAAATAAGTTCAATAGATATGGCACCCAACTCATAGAGGTGCCTTCCACGCACTGAGATGCAACTGCAATGAATCCTGCTGGTACTTCCTCTTTGCAACATTTTCTGAGCAGTTTGCAAGATAAGATATTTGCGCCCAATTGTGTAGCTGCGTTGTTGATTCATTTGATCATGATGCCCCTCGTTCCTCTGGAGGTGCCATATTTCTTCTTCATTTCTTTTGCCAATGCTTTCTCCTTGGATTTGTCATCCAGAATCAATGCAGGATCCATACCCCGGGTTGGTAACCCTATGATTTGTGTGATAAGATCAATAGTTATGGGGACGGGTTTGTCTAGCCATATGTCCTGTCCATGTGTGACTACTAACAACTACTTGATGCATGCTGTTGCATACTGGCCTCTGCAAAAATGTGGTAGCTTCAACAAACCTAAGATTCTTGTCCTGTCCAACCCAGTGGCCCATTGGTGTGGCTAGCTAATCGTTTCTCCAAGTTGGTTTACGGCTATGGTCTGCATAAAGACCCTTTGTGCAAGTTCTGAAAAATTGGTTTCGTTTGGTATGTCATGGTCGAAATACTTGAGCTTCCCAATGTGACCCAGTAGCTCCGATTCTACTTATATTCTAGGTGGTATGCATGGTAGTACAATTTCTGCTGCAGGTTTCTTGTGGGGTGAGCTTAGTATCTGAACTCTTTCTTCTTGCTGCGGTGGCTAGTTCAAAGTTCCAACAACTTCTGGTTGTTCCCCCATCAGCCAATAAGGCCAAGCCGAGGCATTCGCAGCGGTCTTCTCTGCTGGTTGACCTGAGATGGTCATTTGCGACTCATTTGTTTGCACTGCTACTTCCAGATTTTGTGCCATTCTGTTAACCTCCAGGGCTGCTTCAGTTCTTTTTGGCTGCACTTCCTGTTAGGTTTCCACTTCCTCATTCTAAGGTGCCTACATTGCTGTTGGCGTATCCACTTTCATGGCCTCTGCTTGTGGCTGTTGAATCTCTTCTAGTATCGGTGTGGAGTTTAATGGTATCCTCTCTGGGGATGGGATTTTGTCAATGTTGACAATCTTCGACTGCTGCTGCTCATTCTCTTCCAACGGTCCTCGCGACCTATTTTGAACCCTGGTTGGTCTGGATTGATTCTTCTGGCTTCAGTGATTCCATAGTGGTGACTGTCAAATGTTTGCTGAGTTCGAATAACTTTGGTGAGCTCTATTGTCTGGCTCTGTTCATTCTGGCTGATATTACTCTCTCTTTGTTTTCCTTTTGCGAATAGACTAGTTTCTCCCGTGCTCACGTGTTGTATGGGTTTGTCCCAAATCTTGTCGAGGATGCTTCCTCCATTATGCGTTTAATGCATCATAACTGTGGGTTCAATGCATTTGCGTCGGTTTCATAATTTCCATTATGCTTTCTTTTCCATCTCCCGTTGGCATGTTTAATGTGATGTCCCGTCGGTCCTTGCCGTGCTTTAATTTCGCTTAGTGCTGTCCTATCATACTTCTTTTTCAGACTTTTCGTTTCTTGCTTATTTTCCCTCTGTATGTAACCGTTGTTCATGCCTTCGCCGAATTTATGTTTTGAATGTCCTATGGCCTTTCTATCTCTGGCGTGCTACGCGCTTTTTAGTCTAGTTTAATTTTTGTTCTCTCTCTTTTTTTTTTACTGTGCGATGGGTGGTCGACTGTCCTTGTACAACTTCAATCAGCTCTTGTTGATCATTCCTAGAAGGTCTGCACCTGCTAAATATCTTAACTGTATAGCTCCTCTGTCTGCAACATATTTTACCTCATATGGTCCTAACCAATGCATTTTGAGCTTCCCCAGGTGCTGAAATGACTTGACGTCGTAGAGAAATACTAGATCTCCTTCCTTACACATTTTCTTCTTGATGTGTTAGTCATGCCAAGCTTTGTCTCTTTCTTTCTGTACTTGATGATGGAATCCTGCCAGGATTTGGTCTTCCCCGATTGACAATAACTGATTCAGTCTTTCTTTTACTGCACCTTGTTCTGTCATCTGTGTGATAGCTGCTACGCATAAGCTGGGTATTAAAAATTCTAATGGAACTACTACTTCTTGGCCATAGACTAGTTTGAACGGTGTGTTCCCTATCAAATTTTTGCATTTGGTACTATATGCCCATAATACTGCTGGTACTTTGAGGTCCAGTCATCTCTGTTGACGTTACAGATCTTTGTCAGTGCATTCTCCAGAATTTTGTTGAAGGCTTCTACTGTGCCATTTGCCTGTGGGTGATATGGTGTGCTCTTCTAGTGATGAACTTCAAACTTTTCAGTCAGCGCACATATGGTTCTGTTTATGAAGTGTGTGCCTTGGTCTCTCATCAAAACTCTTGGGCACCCAACTCTAGTGATGACTTGTTCAAACAAGAAGTGTGTAGTTGTCTTTGCTCTACAATATTTTACTGGTGCGGCTTCTGCCCATCTTGTTAGGTATTCCATCATGGTGATAATGTATATTGCCCCTGTTCTTTTGGTTGGTCGATTAATTGGTCCCACAAAGTCTATTTCCCATTTATCAAATTCTTGTAATGTTACTTGTGGTCGTAGTGGCATCTTGTCCCTTTTGTTGGGTTTTCCTACCCTTTAACAGACATCGCATCCCTGACAGTACTCTTTCGAGTCCTGTGAATAATTGGCCACCATAGTCCTGCGTGTAGTACCTTCTGTGCAGTAGCTTTTCCTTCATAATTCCCTCATGCGATTCCCCTGTGGGTTTCTGCTAGAATTCTTGGTCGTTTGTTCTCTAATACATAACTTCACAAGATGTTGTCTGTGCCCATGTTGTATAGGTGTCTTGCGATCAATTGATAGTTGGCTTCACGGACTACCAGGTTATTCTTCTGCGTGGTGGTATATTCTTGCGGTGCAGTACATGTGCTCAAGTACTGGATGATCTCTGCGAAGTAGTCATCAACAATTTTTACTGAGAATAACTGTGCATCCATAAAGTTGTCTTCTAAATTCATAGGTTCTTCTCCATTTGTGACCCCAGATAGGTGGTCAGGTCCCGCATTCAGTTTCCCTAGTTTAACTATTACTTCAAAATAAAACTCTTGAAATAGTAGTAACCATCGACAGATTCTCCCCCCCAACACTGGCTTGTTGACTAGGTATTTCAGGGCTGAGTGATATGTAAACATCTTAATGTGTTTTCCCAATAGGTAATGTCTGAACTTCTGCAGTGCATAGACCATGGCTAGGCCTTCTCTTTCTGTCGTGTTATAATTCTATTTCGAGTCTGATAACTTTCTACTTGTGAACACTATCGGATGATCCAAGTCTCCTGCTCATGACTGTGCTAAGATAGCTCCCAGTGCTATCGTTGATGAATATACATGCACATGGAATGTCTTTTCCCAATATGGAAATACTAATATCGGTGTGGTAACCATATTTTCCTTCAGGGTATCTAGACCATGTTGAAACTCGTCGTTCCATTGATACTTTGTATCCTTCCTTAACAATTTTTCCAGTGGTGCTGTGACCTGCACATACCCTTTGATGAATTTCCTGTAGTATCTTGTGTGCCCTAATGTTTCTCTTAGTTGTCAGACTGTTTTTGGTGCTGGTAAGTTAATAATGATGACGATCTTGGCCAGATCCACTAACAAGCCTTGTTTGCATACTATATGGACCAATAGTATCCCAAACGGTGTTCCAAATATGCATTTCTTGATGTTCAATGATTTCTGGCATTGATTACATCTCTCTAACATCAGTCGTAGCACTTCCACATTTTTTTTCAACAGACTATTAAATGTCCAATCATCCATGTATACTTCGAGGAACTGATGGATCAATTCTTTAAATGCTGCGATAACCACTCTGGAGAATATTGCGGGTGCATTCTTTAGTCCAAACATCATGATTGTGTACTGATAAGATCCCCATTCCGTCACAAATGTGGTATTGTGTTTTTCCTCCTGTGCTATCTTAATATGATGGTATCCTGAGAATCCACCAGTGAATGAGTAAGATTCATGTCCCCTCAAATTCTCTAACACTTCATCCGTGAACGGTGTAGGGAATGGGTCATGTAGGCATGCATCGTTCAACTTCCTCAAGTTGACGCATATCGTGATCCCTCTTCCTTATTTCTTGTACAGTACTACCATCGGGCTTATCCATTTTGATTCCTCAATTGGTTCAATGATGCTGACTTCGAGCATCCGATCGATCTCATCTTTAACTTTATGTTTATATATGGGGTTCAGTCTATAGGGTCGCTGTCTAATAGGTCTTACTTCAGTTCTGAGTGGTATCTTCATTTCTCCCAGTTCTCCGGCTATACCCTTCATATCTGTAAATGTTGTGGGAAAAAGGTCGCTATATTCGTGAAACAATTCTATGATGCTTGTTACTGTTTTCTCATCCCAGTAGTCTCCAATGCTAGCCATTTTGGGCTGCTCAACTATCCCGATGTTAACTTTCTTTACCTTGATTGGCACATAAATGAATTCTGATTCTATGGGTGGTCCTTCCACATCTCTTTCACCTTCTACTTCTTCAATCTAAATGTCGCGTGGGTCATCTTCATCTGGTGCTTCCTCCTGTACATGGTAACATGACAGTAGTTCCTTGACTATATATTTTTTCCGTTGTTTCTCTTATGTGATAAATTTTATTTCTGGTTCTTTGATGAATATTACTCCTCTGATTCATTTGAGGGCTGCGTCTATGTTGGGGTTCTCATGCTCGAATGAGAAAGTGATTGTGAAGTTCTGTTGCAATGTCCTCCATGTTGTAGTTCCTTTGCGCAATTACTAGTCTGTATACCAGTTCGCTGGTATGCCCTCTAAAGTATGTATGAAGTGATGAGGCCATTCCTCTGGTGGTGTCATTTTCCACAACGTTTTTCACTTCTCCAAGTGTTCTGCTGATGCCTCTTATCCGTCGTATTTCTGCTGTTTGTTGTATTCCTATTCTGCACCGAACCTTATGCGCAGTAGTCACTTACATTGATACTAGTATGTAATGGTCTCTTTATGTGTGCCCCACCATCTTGCGTGTGTGGCCTTAAGTGATAACAGTCGCTGGTTTTCTAATACTTCATCTTCGTATTGTGTCAAGAATGTTTCCAAATAATTTAGTCCGTGGAAACTGCGTGGTTCTCTGATTTCTATGCCTACCCATCTTACTGCGTGGTCTATTCTTGCAGATCTTTGTGTGGATACTTCGTGTAGTCTCTGTTTCCATTTTTCTAACCCAATGTCTGAGTATGTTGCAGATGAAGTAATTCTCCGCCCACTGAGTACCTCGTCTGTAGTTGGGTTTACATAATCCTCATCGCGTGTAGTTGTTCTATACAAATGTATGATCTCCTCTAAGTCTAGGCAAGTGGGTTCTACAAACCTCTCCCCTTCCGATGGATCTAGTGGTGCTATGACCTTGTATTCTCCGGATTCAAATGTCATTTTCCTGGTTTTCAAATTGATTATGGTCTGGTTGTCAAATGCCCAATCCAGACCAAGCAGTGCTAGGTAAGGTGTTGTGCCGTCCACTATTTCAATGACTTAATTTGAAGTCTACTTTAGTGCGCACTCCATCAAGAACTACTGTCACTCCTTTCATTCTACCTATTGGTAGGACTCTATGCTTGTTTGCTAGTTTTAATTAGACATTTGAGTATCCCAGTGTTGGCTCTCCCATACATTGCCAGGTCTTCTTGGGTAGCACATTCACTTTGGATCCTAGGTCTAGTATAATATCTCCCATATTGAAATCCCCAATGTTAACATTTAGTCTAAATTCCCTACTTGTTCTTCTTCTTGTGTGTAGGTGGTTGATGGTTTTTGGTTCTAGTTTTTCTTCCATCTCACTACTACATTTCTCTAGTATGTTTTGCAATATTTTCACAGATGAAGGATCACTTAATACTTTCACGCATGGTTTCAAAAGTCCTTTGCTTGTACTTACTTATCCCTTGGGCTGCATTCCGTTGGTATGATCTAGTGATGGAGGCATCTCATATTCTGGGGCTTCCTTGCACGGATGCGCAGTTGAAGTCAACGCTATGTCATCCTTTTGAAATTCTTGTCTGGCTTCCTTAAAGGTCTCCTTTTATTTTGGCGCGTCGAGCGGCTTTCTTGGTTTAGTGTTCTTCTTTACCCATTGGTTCTGTGCTGGTTCCTGTTGAACTGTGTCATTTCCTGTTTTCGTTCCTCCACGAGTGACTATATTGATATTTCATCCGTCATCCCTTGCTTCAGCTGAAATCCACTGAACATTTTGATTGTTCTGATTCCTCTTTTCCTGAATCTTTACTAGAAGTGTTGGACATTCTTCTGTATCATGGTCCGATGCACGAAAATACATACAAGTTTATAGTGGAAGTGGACATTCTTGTGCATAATGTCCCAATTGCTGACAATTGTGACATGTGACTGGTCCTCTACCGCGTCCGAAACCTCCTCTGGCTCATCCTCCTCCTTGGTAACCTGCTCGGTCACCTCTCGACACGTTATACTGTGGTTCCTGATTGTTTTGCGGGGTATTGTACTGGGGCTGTGCCGGGTTATACTGCGGCTGCACGTTATTGTATGGTTGCTGCATAGTATTGTACTGCTGCTGCACATTGTTGTATGGAGCTGGGGCTTGATTGAACTATGGTGCTGCTTGCCCAATCATCATTTCGACCTGTACCTTGTATGCATCTGATGTCCTTTCTCGCATCAACTCCATAGTTCTACAATCTTTGTCGTTGTGTCCCATTGACTTACAAAAGGTGTTGTTATCACCATAAAAATTTTCAAATGGTATCCAAGTATCAGGATTTTAGTGAAAGGCTATGTCACTAAGGAGATATGATAATTTAGAGGACCAGGCTATATCTGGCAGCATATGGAAAAATGTGGCGAAAGTGTGAAGATTAAGACTTGACAAACTGTTGATCTTGAAAGCGGCCTGGATCAACGACTGAGGCACATATTAGGGATTGAAATAACGCGAAGGTTAAGAAATCGAGGGCAGGCCGGGGAAAACCGTCATGGTTTTATCGACAGATGCGTGACACCTCTAGAGGAACGTCCGGGAAAAAAACAGTCTGACTAAAACCACTTTCTCCAACCCCTGATGCCAAAGTTGCTGGGCAAATGTGGACCATAGATATTAAAGCGACCCAGATCAATGACTGAAACTCATATCTGTGATTGAAGTAGCACAACGATTAATGAATCGAGGGTGGGCCAGGGAAAATCATCATGGTTTAAATAGTGGACGCCTGGCGCCCTCAAAGGCACATCAGGGCGAAAAGCGGTTCATCTAAAACTGTTTTCTCCAACCCCCGATGTAAATAGATACCTATAAAAGGAGGACCCCCCAGAATTATTTTATGATAACTTGAAGCATTCAAACGTTCAGAAATTTGGCGCAAAGTATCCATTTGAAACTCAAGCTCAGGAACTGAACCAGGTTCGTGCCTCTTTCGCTTCTTAACATGTATTTTCACCATGGCCACTAATCCTGTTGTCTTATCTGCAAATGAGAAAGACATCTCCTCCAGAGAAGAAACCCTAATTGATAGAGACTCTGACATTTTCGACACAAAGATAACAGTATCGCCCATTTCTATGTCCAAATCAAATTTGTTGGACAAAGTTGGAATGCGTATACCTTTCCTCAAAGCGACTCAAGCCTCCATCACCCCTTATGTCATAGAGGTTGTCTTTCCTTTCCCTGAATTTGTGAGTTGGTGTGTAGAGCGATATTCTTAGGAAGAAAGAGTCATTTTGAATAAATTAGGGTCAGAGGTTTTATGTGAAATAGACAGTCAATCACTCCGACACACCCTCAGTATACCAGAGTCCCCCTCCGCAGTGTCAGAGCCCTTCAAGGAACAAAAGATGATCACATTTTATAGAGAATGCCCACCAGAAGTAAAAACCCATTTTCTGCAAACCATCGTCAAACTTGAACACCATTCAGAGAGTCTGTCATTACTTGCCAGTGTGAGTGTCATGGTCATTGAAGCCCAATGGGCTTGTTCTCTGTTGAGTCAAATTTTGGGGTTGGAAAATGACAAGTTTGTTGTAGAAGTCATGTTAGGTTTCCTGTTGACTTTCTTTATGTCGGATTCTGGTCAGTCAATCAGTGTCAGTTTTGACAAATTTATTGCCGACAATATGCATCAGCAGCTGACGAACTTCAATTCACTAAGGCACTTCAGATACTACATGCACTTGTTGAGAATGTTCCTGGAATATAACATAACCAATTTCCCGAGACTGCATTTATTTCAACTGAGTGTAAAAGAATCACCATGCTTATTTTCATCAATAAGATTATGTCTAGGGTGTACAGTCTTATTTTTGGTTCGGACTTGCCATGGGTCTTGGAATAAAAGAAAAGCAGTTTGCAACCAAATCCAGAGAGCAGGGTAGGGACTGGATGCTGTTCATACAATCCACTATGATTTGGGTATATGGCTACCAAGAAGGACCTTACCTTTTACCAGTTTTTCTGACTCCTAGAGTCTTTGCTTTGGAGTTCATAAGACAGAGGATCATCTCAGAGACTGAGCATTTATTGAAAGCACAAAAGGCTTCTAATCTAAAATTTCCTTTCATAGTAGGTCCCTTTGTGGTGAAGAACAAGTCCTGTTTGCATCAGATTCAATCCAAACTCAGTGAATTTGGGTTCACATAGTTGCAAGGAAGAAAATACGATGCACACCAGATCATAACAAAGAGGAGATTGGCAAGCAGATAAGGCCCCTATGAACACGAACATGTTGAAGGATTCGATAATTTGGCGAATCTAGAAACCTGTGTAGATATGGAGGTCACTATGCAACATGATCAAACAAAACAAACAAAGCCAGCTTCTCAGCAGAGCCCAACACAAAAACTTTCTCCTAGGTTGATTGTCAAAGCTCCTAAAATGAGCGTCTACAATAAAAGGAGCAGTTCAGAGGCCCTGGGCGCTGACAGCCAACAAGATATTCTCAAGAAAATGAAAATCACATCATCCTCTCAAATAGTCGACCTAGAAGAAGAAGAGCGCAAAGAGAAAACATTCATGGAAATGGTAGAAGGCGTAACCAAGAATGAAGAAGCAGGTACGGGAAACATGCCACAAACTGAAAGCAACACAAAGGTTTTTAGCAGCAGGAAACACATATTTAGCCAGACACCTGAAGTAGTTTATCAGTCCAAGGAAGATTTAATGAACCAGTACACTGTGAAGGGAAGTATGACCAACAGTGAAATAAGGTACCTTTTTCCTGAAGTGGAAAAGACTTCCCAGTTTAAAGCTTCCTTACTCTTAGTCAGAGATGTGGAAAAGAAAACATTTAACATAGAAGTGGATGATGATGATAAGGTATCTGAGATCAAAATGCACTATGAAAATATTGGTGCCCCTGAAAAAGTAAAGTTCCATAGAAATGTCAGTGATATGTTATATTATGATTATCTGAGTTTAGGTCTGAGGGTTGCAATATTGACAACACATACTCAAACTAGATGGACAATTGAAACAAGAAAATGCATCTAGCAAAGCCTGGATGGCATAGGTTAAAAGGCTAGAGTCTGAAGGTCCTCAAGGGGTGAAAGATTCTCTGGATGAAAAGGATAAGATGATCCAAATCTTAAAGAAAAGGCTGAATATGTCACCTACAGACCATCTACAAACAACATAACTGACTGCTTTGTAATAGGAGAAAGAAACATTCAGACAAGAGGCATTCAATTACAAAGTTAAAGTGCTGCAATTGGAAAAAGAGAAAGAGAATTGGTCACAAGCACAGACAACGACATCAAATATGGCTGTCATTGTACCTACTAATACAGAGGCTGTATCTAGCACTGAAGGGTTGGTCCAAGCTATTTCCCAGGTAAGCGTCAAAACAGGGGAGATCAAAGGTCTTAACGAGGTTATAGAAAGTTTGAGACAAGAGATGAAGGTGAAAGATGAGAAGATGTCTCAACTTCACAGAGATAATCAAGATTTGCAAGAGAGAGTGAGCAAGCTAAAAACTAGGTTAAAAAGAAAAACATTATTGCAGGGCGCCAAACATGTCATATGGGATGTTATTGTTGCAGAAGTTGCTAAATTCAGGGTTTATCTAAATTTTATAAATGACAAAGATAGTGTGGCTGCTATAGCTCGGAGAAGGTGTGCTGTTGTTAATGAAGTGTTAGCCAAGAATCCCTCAGAATGGGCCCAAAATGCTATTGACTTGCTGAATTCTATGCCAATTTCCAATCTTCAAACTATCGGGGTAAAAGACAGGAGTGCATTGATCATTTCGGCGAGGAAAACCATCGCCAAACATAACCTGCTCAGATCGGTCCAAAACAAAGCTATGCAGATGGAGCACAACATACAAGAGTTTAGAGATGCATTTGAACAATTGTTTATCAAAGGCCTCCCATCATTTTGGGATGGCAAAGGTTCATTATACAATCGAGAAGATTATAATACCCTCCTCATGCAATGCAAAATGGACCATTCTAAATTTGAAGCTATGGAAGAAAGTCTGAAAGGCCCAAGTCTGGTGGAATATTTGGCTATAGACTTTGAAATTTTGAATAAGTTCAAAACAATGAAAGTTGGCATGCCGACTATGTCCTATGCCACATGCATTGAATTGGAGATTTTGATTAAAGAGATGATGGATTGCAGAATCCCCTGTGATTCACAATGGAAGGAAATCGTGCGACTGGGTAAGACAAAGTGCAATATCGCTGGAGCCAGTATGTGATCCCCAAGTGTCATCAAATTTACAGATCCGACAAAAGACCAGAGCAAGACAAATGGCGGGAAAGAAGCCGAACGATCAGAGAAATTTCCCATAATTTTGAAACGTTTTTTTGTCAATCATTGTAAATCGTTTCGTATACCGAAACTATCACTCGAAACTGTTTTGGAAGATGAAACACTTCAGTTTCATTTATTTTGATCAAATTGTATAAGTACTGGGTTATTGGAATGAATTAATGTTGGCAGAAGTACAAGAGCACCTTTTGGTTGTATCCGACTCTATTTTGTAAATTTTCTGAATCTGAATTGAATATAAATGCAGAAGATTTTGAAGCCTCTATGAAAAGATTCTAAAGGGTGGTGATATGAGATTTGTTTCCTTTCATCGTATGTATTTTCTGTGACCTGTTACTTCATTTACATTTTCTTCTGTTTAAATTGGAGAGTTAAAGGCCCATAATTCATCTTGTGATGCTCTTGGCTTAAGCAATTTAAACTGTGTGACTATCCTCTTAACTAATTTAGAATTCATTCGGTAATTCTCTGATGCAGTTATTTGTTTTCTTTATCTTCCTACACTCTATTTAAATTTAAGAATAACTCAGATTCATCACCTCATTTATCCTTTATCCTCTGGAGAGTTCTATTGGCGGATGCATTGTTTTTGTTCACTTTTAGAATTTTGACTCCATAGCCCTGTGTGTTCCTCCCCTTCCTTGCCAACAAATTTATTAAAAAACACCCAAAAGAAACCTAGTCTATCCACCAATTCCTAAAGAAATATCAAGTGACACGAGAGAGCCCCCTTTGAGTTGAGCAGGCTAGTGCCTTAGCTCTAAAGATGGTTGAAACAGTTACCTCTATCATTTGTCTATTAGCCAGACAAAATTTATAGAGTGCTAACAGGTGCAATATAAATTTTTTGGAATTATCTAGTATTTATGCATCATCGTGCAGTGATAAGGGTCATGGCTTGACTTCTTGCATATTTCGCACCATAATCCTACCTGTGGTAGCGGAATTGGCATACCTATTTCCATATACTGCGCGAATGTTGGGAATTCATTCTTGTGGTGTCCTTCCTTCCTGCATGCGGTGCACCAAACAATTTCTCGTTTGTCCTTGTTCTTATTCTGGTTCAGCTGAAACGTTAGATTCTTCAAATCCTCCTTCAGTTCTTCGATAGCTGGGTTCATCTACTAGTACTGGTTCTCTTCCAGTTGCAAGGCTGCCTGTAGAGCCTCTACCTGTGTCTGAAATTTTTGTTGTCATAAGGGATATTTTAAGTGTGGGAGTAGTGAGTTGACAAACAGGTTCCAATGCTACATCTCGGTCATAAGGTATTTTAGTTTTCCCTTTAGTTGCTTGAATCTCTGGTCAATCTCCCACACAGATTCTCCTGGTTTCTATCTTATCTCGATTAGCTCTTTCATGTACTGATCCTCTGAGCTCAGCTTCTGGAACTCATTAATTAGTAGCTTCTTAATGCCTATCAGTGTCCTCGTCATTCCAGGGGCACTATTGTGTCTAGTCTCATGTACCAGTCTAGTGCGCAGTCTCTGAGTGTAATCGCTAGCTGTGCGAGTTTGGTATCTTCATCAGTGATCTGTTTTGCCTCCTAGATATTTGCACAAATGAACAAATGCTTCTCAGGGTCTTCTGTTGCTTCTCCTTGAAATTCTGGTAATCTGATAGTGGGATCGTTTCTTGCCATTATGAATACTGAACTACTTCCTCCTCCATGCAGTGTAGATGCTCGACTAGTGCTTCCTGAACTGGCTCCTCCAGTTGTTGCTCCTAGTGTAGATGTGCTTCTTTTTGTCGGACTTCCTCTGAACTTCGGTTGTCTAAAAAATGGTGTTCTCTTTAGTTTATTAGTCACACATGGGTTTATGGGTTCCACACTGACATTAATATGGATAGGATGGATGCCTTCTCCTCCCGTTCTTGGGCCTCTCATCTTCCTCTCATATGTTGTGCACAAGATTTCCTCAATCTTATCCATAGCCCGAATATCCTATACCTCTTCCTCATCGCTCGCCAAGCCTTCCCTCACGGCTATGACTCTCTTCTTGGTATTCACCTTATATTGGTAGGGTACTCCTCTATGCGTCATTCCTGATGATGCCAAGATCCACTTGAGCTGGTCATCATCCATCATGATCGGGTCCAAGGGTTCCTCCTCCTTCTTGCCTTTATCCTCACCTCCTTCCATTTATCCTCTCTCTGTCAGTGTTTCCTCCCTTCCCCCATGCACGCAAGAATTTTAGCTGTCTGATTCCATTGTCATTACACCTTTGTTATATAGCAGTATCTTAATAGAAGAATAGAAGGATTAAATGTACCTTCCTCGAGGTCCACGTAGAAATTCTTTCTCTGCTGCGCTATGTCAACTGCAAATTCTATGATGAAACCTGCCACAATACTGTCAAGCCAAAAGTCTACCTCGTGGGTGAATTTGTTGTTCACCTGCTGTAACTGCTTAATCCATACTTGAGTCCAATCTAGCTGTCGGATCCAGTTCGTCGCGTGGTTATCCTTCAACCTTAGTATCCACTCTTGTAGTAGATGCAGAAAATCAAAGAAAAAGACTTTATGTAAATTGGTAAACACATATTTATCCAGATATTTGTGAGGTGTGATTCTAGGGTATCTATTGTCTTGATGTGCAAACTCTATCTCTTTGGTTCTCAACTAGCCTTCGATTTCTGCTTTCGTGGGGTTACAAGGTCTCAACATTCCCTTCTAATGGCTCATTGGTCTTCTTGTTTCGTTCGTTCTTTTCTCGTTCAATCCATCTCATCTACTCAATCCTCTTCTTGTTCCTTCTAATACGACAAAATAACCATTTGTTGGTTACTACTCTCCTCTACCGTATGAGTTATTGACCCAGGGTTCATGTATTTTGGGTTTCCAACAAAGCCTCTAAAACTATCGACCCTTTTGGTATACCAGAAGGAAACATAGTACACAGAGTGCACTGCGCAGTCTCACCCGAGATAGCTTTAAATGGGTGGCTGTAAGACTCAAGTGTTTACAACCTAGGATTGAGTATGATATAGGGGTTTATTATTACGATCCATATACTACGAATCGTGATTGCAATCTACTATTACTCACGGGTGTGCATCTATCTTTCACAATTTATTTCTCGAATCAACACAATTGTATTCCAAAACAATGCATTAACTCATTCATTAAGCATAACAATTAACTGTTGAAAAAAAAAAATATACATGCATTCATCACATTACATAGATATTACCGTGGTTCACCCCCTCTTGGGCTACGTCCACAAAAGATTTGTCTCTTGGCTCTTTTATTATGGTAGTTTTTCATCTCCAGCGTCGCGTGCTTACAATTCCCTCAGATGGGTAAGATCTGTATGAGGCGAACTAGATCGCACTAGGCTCCACAACCTGCGATCTAATCCTCAGATATTCCTTCTCTCCTCCGTTCTTAGCTCAACAACTTACAAATATGGTTCCTAGCAGTATTACATAACACATCAACTCGTACATAGCTACGATAGAACATTACAAATGCTGAACTAATACAAAAGTGAATCAACCTCTATATGATACCTATGTATCTCTATTTATATATATCGGGCTCTTCAACCATTTACAATGTATTACCAAAACCCTAACCCTACCGATGTTAGGTCTTCCTCCCATGCACACGTGCTGTTCTTCCTCCAACTTTCGCTTTCCTTGTGCATGCTTTCTTGCATGTGTGCATGCTGTGTTACCTTTTAGCTGTTACTTTCGTTTCTGCATGCTTTCTTTCCCCCGATCACCCTTCTTTCCACTTCGGCCTGGTGCCAACAATGGTCTCATATAAATAGAGACCATCTCATTTTCATTTGGAGATCTTATCACTTGCGAATTACATAACTCTTGGACTAAAATTTTTGCCCTACTTGGGCAATTCACTATCTCTTGTCTCTTGTGAAAAATGGATGGAGCACTTGTCTATTGGTGGAATAAAGGCTAGCGACTTCTCTTGGATGCTTGTTCTTGGCAATTTGGTGGAATATATTTGATAAGTAAGGGTTTTGCATGCTATATATTGGATTAGGTAAGGAATTTATTCAATTTTGTGTGTTAATTATGGATTCCAAGGTATTTATGTCAAACATTTGGAGGATTATAAAGACATACACCCTCCATCAAAGAATTTCACTCGATTGTTATTGAAAAGGATTAAGGATTTCTACAAGGAGTAAAAAGGCTTACACCCTTGTAGAAAGACCTTGTTAAGGTTTGTTTTCTCTAGGGAGTAAAAATGATTACATCCCTAGAAGATTAATAAACCCTAGATCAAAGCAAGATACTCCATTACCCAATAGATAAGACACTAATATTCACATTGGAGATTGAATATTGTTGCATTGATAAACACAAATTTTGAGATATTGAAATTGTTCAAGTTGGATATAAATTCTATATGCTATTATCTCTCTTTTCCTCTAAGGGCGTCTATTGGATAAGTGGTTAAGCTGCTGTAATAAACATTAAGCTACAACCATTAGGGATGCAAAAAACTCACTTTCTCTTACTCTTTTCCAACTTTATATTGCTGAAATTTACTTGTAAGTTGTGATAATTGATCTATTGTTTAAGAGCTATTGTTTGGGTGGATTACTTGTTTATTTTAGTGGATATAACTTTCTGTTGTAGAAAAATATTGCTACAACCATAAGTCTATTACAAAACTCTGCTGATAACACTTATTAACAACCCTCTCTCGCTATCAAAGTCTTGGTTTAAATATTGGAAGATTTCCTACTAATTGCTAGACTTATTTTCCAACATCATACACTCGATTTTAATGGTTTAATTTGCAGTTGTCATAGTTATTTACCAATGATATATATTTTCATACTACTGCAATTTTTGGAAAACAAGGTTTCTTGTTGACTCCCCACTGATTTTGAGGCTTATATCACCATATATTGTCTTATTTTGGTTCGTCTAGCATTGTTTTCCAGGTATACAACCTTGGAAACCATTTACCATATTCAAATACTTTTCCTCAAGCCTCATTCTCATCCTTGAACTTGACCTATAGGGGTAGTCTTCAATCTCCTTGCTTCTCTCATCACAATCCGCCTAGGGTCACCCGAGAATCCTTCCTTGTGTTGGAATTGTCCTTCACTAAAACAAGGGGGACATCTATTGAGGTGATAGTGATATGTGTTCCCAGTTGTGTCACACACTTTTTGTTTGGGTTGGGATTTTTGCAAACTACAATCTGTGTGATAACATTTTTTGGCACTGTTTCCAAGGAGGATTTTGAATAATTTCTGACCCATAACGACACTTGGCAAGTCTATCCCAAAGCCTTTACCCATAGCTTGCCTGGTGACTCTATTTGAGGGAAGTTCCCTTTTCACTTTTGATGAACTTCATACATGTTTATTTGGAAACTCCATTGAGGAAAATATCCTCTCCTTTTTCAATGAGCCTTGATCTCATCTAGCGACTCCATTTGTAACACCCAGTTATATTAATTGATGATTATAATTAATTAAGTTAAATTAAGTCATTAATGTATTAAAAGTTAATTAATTAATTATAATCATTAATCTATCTAAGTTGATTAATTATTGAGCTAATAAGATTTTATATTTTTTTAAGAATTAAGTAGTGCAACAAACAAGGAATTGAATATTTTATTGTTTTAGAGGTAGGAATGAATTTATGATGAAGGATAAGGGGAGATGGAAAATTTATGAGGGGGAGAGTCGATGGATGGAGGGATAAGGAAGGGTGAGTTGGAAATTTGGAAGGGGATTCGAGAAAGAGGAGGAGAAATCTAAGAAGGGAAAATCGTTGGAATATTTTTGGTTGGCTTAATAGTGGGTTGGTGTTGCTAGGATTTTCGGCTCGGGGGACAGGAAATCCGATTTCCTGGAGCTAGGGAGCCAGAGAGACTTTGTTCCTAGATGGTTGGGAGGAAAATATCTTGTTTTCAGGCAGCTTCGGTTCAAAACAAGCAAGTTTTAGTTAGCAACAAACAAGAGAGACTAACTCAACATGGAGCAACTCAAGGGACAACCTTCTTCTTCAAGAGGTAATTCACAAATATTATTTTTTTACTCTAATTCCAAGTTATGATATTTATATGTATGTAAAATACATTATGTGACTACTTAAATTTAAGTGTTCAATCATGTAAACACAAATTACATTTTGTCTTGCAAACATAACAAGGAAATAATCAGAAATATAAGTTTACTGCCATGTAAAATAGAAATAGAAATAGAAATTTACTTTTAGCTATGAAGCCCTAGAAGGGAATTACATTTGGTATCAGAGCCCGATTTTAAAAATGAAACCTAGGGCTTAACCACCCACATGACTATAGGTTATGTAAACAGTTTCCTAAAACAAGGCATAAACAACTGTTAACTATATTTAAGAATTCTTATTAAAACCCTTGCTTGTAGCCTAAAACCTTAAAAAAAATCCTGATATAACCCATAATTGATCTCAAACAACTAACTTTGAGATCACAAGGAAGACTATTCATTAAAACCTAAACCTACAGATTATTTGTCCATCCATAAATTTACTTATAAGAGTCCTCCCTATTCAACCACCTGTTAACTTGTAAGAAATTTCACCTGTAAGGGACAAAGACATTATGAAGGAAGGGTTAGATGAGGTCATTTTTTTTTAATTATGAGAAACAGGGAAATGAACCTTGTTTAAAAAGAAATAATTGTATTTGTTTTTTAAATCATAGACTATATATATATATATATATATATATATATATATATATATATATATATAACATCCGCTTAAAAAAATGAGGGGCAAAAACACTCCTCAACACAAACCGCTGGGGCTAAACCCAATTGACACACACACATATAAAATAAAAGAAATGAAAGCTGAACCTTTTACCTATGAGAATCCTTACCTATGAATCCTTACCTATGAGGGACAAAGTAAACAAATTGTGAGAATTAGATCATAGAATTTTCTTATTCAAGAAATAAGTTTGAGAACTAATACACAAAATAAAAATATATGAGAAATTTACAGAATTAGGGATAATCTATTTATATCATATATTATGGCAGAGAAATAGGTATATATATAGGAAGAAAAAAAAAGAAACTGAATATAAAGCAAACCTAAAAGTAAGACAATGAGGAAGAAGATACATTTTAAGTAATATGGAAATGGGCATGGTGGCAGCCATGGTTGTGTCCACCCAAAACAGGTTGGACATGGTTACGTCCACCAGGAGACATGCCATCGGTTTCCCCCTCCCTTCAGTCCTCACTTGCCCGTGCCGACTCTCAAGAAAGCAACAAGAGTGGAGATACAAGTGGGCTTCTCTCATAACTATTTTGTTTGCTCACTAGAAAAGAATTCCGTGACCTACCTTTCAAACAAATCCGAGTTGATTAAAAATAAAATAAAATACACAACTGAGATGATTAAAAACAAAATAAAATACACAACATCTCTGACTCCAGGTGGGGAAACATTTATATACCCATGCGTTCCTCAAGTGGCTGATCTTTTTTTAAATACAAATTTTAAGAGAGAATGATGGGTGGCGACATTGGAGGTGGCTATGGTCATGGCTACATGCCCAGACATGCTGACCATGGGCCGTGCCCCTTCCTTATGGCCAGTTAAACCCAACCTTGCAATTCCTCGTTAAGAACAATACAATTGCTGAGTCTACAACATATTATGGAACATAAGCCCACCCTGAGAGATAGTTGCGCTCTTCAAGACTGTGAATTGAAACCCTCAGAGTAGAGGAAACCTAACTGTGATCAAAACTCACTAAGCAAGAATGAGGGGGGAAATGGATTGAGTATGTTTGATCCATCGGTTTTGTGGGGTCATGGGGCAAGTAACATGGGCCTCATGCAAGGCCCCGCGTTGCCTACCCTCTACCCTATAGCCCGTTAATGTTTTTATTATTATTATTTATATATTTATATATTTGAGTTTGTTATAAAATTTTGAATTATTTATATTTGTAAATATAATAAATTTTGAGCGCGCACACACAGAGAGACACATATGACAATATAAGTTTTTATTAAATATCTTCTCATATATATATATATATATATATATATATATATATATATATATATATATATGAAAAAATTAAATTTATTAATAAATAAATTTAAAAGTATAATCTTAAAAGGAAGTCGATGTAATATTATAATAGTACATTAGATTAATATGATATGTATATTGTAATATGTCACTAAGGTTAATTTAATGATTACCATTAATTTGTTAATTAATCTTATTATAATATTAAGGTTTAATAATTTAAAATTTAGGTTAATAGGTTTGACCTATGATGATGGGTTGTTAGGTTTGTCCTAATTAATCAACTTTATTTTAAAATCACATTAATCCATTTAGAAGTTATAAGGACTTAAAGGGTTTAATACTCGTTAATGATATAATTTATATTGATTGCTGAGTACCCCACAATGCTAGTATAACTAAAAAGGAGAGAGAGAGTTACTAGTTTACCTAGATGAAGTTACCAAACCTAGAGGCTTTGACCTTGACTTTTAGCCACTTACCTTATGGAGTATTGTCTGTTTACAAACAAGTATAAATAAACTTATACCTAACCCTACACTTGCAAGTATAAGTTTTAGTAAAATGTTGAATGCCTTAAACCCTTTCCCGATAAGAATTTGGTTTGATTCATATTCAATTACTAAATATGGTTAGGACTCAGGGAAATCAAGGACGAGGGTCATTGTCACAAGGACCACCGATTCCGCCACTGCCACCACCATCGTCCGATCTAGATCTAATTTTGATTTCCTTAGAGGCTATTAATGAGACATTAAAGGGATTCTGATCAATAGATGTGGAAGTATATCCCCCACCATATGGAGTGGGCAACCCAAAAGGGTCAAGGGACTTAGAGAGAGGACCTCCAACAGAGAAAATCACTAGAGAAATACAAAAAATTAAACTCCCCGAGTTTGTCGGGGGTCATGCAAGTGAACGTGGATAGGCATGGTTGGAAGGAATGATGAGATGTTTCTCCTTGAGAGACTATCCTTCCACATTAAAGGAAAAGATAATGATCTTTCAGTTGAGAGACAATGCCTTGAACTGGTGGGGTAATCTAGAGAGATAGTTGCACCTTACTCTAGACATCGCTTCTTGGGATATTTTTGAGGAAAGGTTTCGGAGAAAATATTTTCCGGCTTACTATGAAGAACAATAGGTAGGATAATTTCATGCTCTAATTCAGGGAAACCAAACTATGGAAGAGTATGAAATCAGGTTCATGGAGTTATTAAATTATGTTTCATACATGGATACCGATCAACGATAGAAAAATCATTTTGTGTATGGGTTAAACCATAAGATAACGACCATGGTGCGAATGTGGAAACCATCGTCAGTGGTCGAAACAATTGAAAGTTCTCGTTACACATAAGAACATATGATCTTAAACGAAGGTATGAGATCAACTATTCCACAAAATCCTGGATTCATGGGAAAAACCTTTAGGAACTTCTTCAGGGGAGGAAGCTCTATGCCACCTCCTTGTGGTAATATAGCCGCACCTAGAGAAATTGAAAAGGTATTTCAATGGTAGTGAGTGCAATATCCCACTCATCACCAATGACATAGGAAAGTCCATGACCTTCTAGGGGATTAGTTAGCAGGGGCAGGGGTTTCAGGGGGAGGAACTCATTTCAGAGGCCTTTATAGGGTAGTGTACATGTTCCACCCCAAGTTACTTGTTTGGGGTGCAGAGGACCTCATTACCAATGTGACTACCCAGAGTCACAATCAAGATTTGTGCATAGAGAAGGGAAGAACTTGATGGGAAGAGAGAGTATTAGCCACCATATTTATGCAGCGGTTAATAACCGCCAGACAAAACATAAATCCATGGTGATGGAGTCATCAGGTATGCTAAATCATTTTAATGTTAAAATTTTGTTTGATTCTAGTGATATTGATAGTTTCATTTCACCTTGTACGTTAGAAAAGTGTGGGTTGGAAGCCTACGAGCATGATGAATTTAAACAATTTGAGATGGATTTGGGGAAAAATAAGTGGTAAGACCTAGCATCGATAATTTTCTTGTAGACCTAGGAGTGTGTAATACTAGGTTGAAGGTGTACGTCATTTCCTTAGGGATGTATGATATAATCATTGGGATGGACTGGTTAGAATCTCATCAAGCTATGGTAGATTTCTTCGCGAAGAGGGTGCTTTGCATGGATGATGAAGGAAGGGAAATGGAGATTCATGGTATCATTAGGAAGGTGTCTCTATGATTTATCTTGACATTGAAGGTTAAAAATTACATGAGGCAAGTTTGTAAATTATATGTAGTGGAAGTAATAAATGAAGGGAAGGGACCCTCTCTAGATCAATATCCAGTTTTTTTGGAATTCAAGGATGTTTTTCTGAAAGAGTTGCTAGGGTTTCCTCTTGAAAGGGAGCTTGATTTTACCATCAAGCTAAAACTTGGTGCAGAGCCAATTTCCAAGACACCATATAGGATGACGATGCCAAAAAATTGTGAGTTGTAGCTGCAGTTGAAGGAACTACTTGACTTAGGGATAATATGGCCCAATGTCTTACCTTGGGGTGCACCGATATTTTTTTTATCAAGAAGAAGGATGGTTCCTTACGACTGTGTATAGATTACAGGGACTTGAACCATGATACCATGAAGAATAGGTACCCAATGCCACTGATAGATGACCTCTTTGACAATATGAAAGGAGCAACAATTTTCTTAAAAATTGATCTGCAATCAGGGTATCACCAATTAAGGTTTAATGAAGACGATATTCCTAAAATATCCTTTCAAACTCAGTTTGGACATTATGAGTTCATTGTAATTCCTTTTGGTTTGACCAATGGACCACCAGTATTTGTGAGCCTCATGAATAGTGTATTCCAAAAGTACTTAGACCTCTTTGTACAGGTCTTTCTTAATGATATCCTCATTTATTCCAAGAACGAAAGAGAACATGAGGAACACTTGCGAGTGGTGTTGTCATGCCTTAGAGAGAACAAGTTGTATGGAAAGTTGTCAAAGTGCTCTTTCTTACAGAAAGAGATTCCCTATCTGGGTCATATCATTTCGGGAGAAGGAAATTCTGTGGAACCGGAAAAGGTGAAGGCCATAATGGATTGGCCAGTGCCAAGGAATGATCATGAGGTGAGAATCTTTATGGGGATAGCTGGTTATTATCGAAGATTTGTGGAAGGGTTCTCAAAGGTAGTGAAACCCATCACCACCTTATAGTGGAAGGGAGTTAGGTATGAGTGGACAGATGAATGAGGCATTGCATTCATCGAGCTTAAGGGTTACTAACCAATGCGCCAATTCTATGAGTGTCGGATATGAAGAAATACTTCATCATCTGCACGGATGCCTCAAAGAAAGGATTGGGGGTCGTGCTAATGAAAGAAGGGGGAGTAATAACGTATGCATCAAGAACGTTAAAGAAACATGAGGATATTTACACTACTCATGATTTTAGAGTTGGAAACTGTAATTCTAGCTCTGAAGCTTTGGAGGCATTACCTAGTGGGGCGAAGCTTTGAGCTCAAAATAGACTATGAAAGCTTAAAACATCTCTTCACTTAAAGGGATCTCAATGCTAGGTAGAGGTGATGGAGTGATTTTATGAGTGAGTATGATTTTTTAATTTCATACATCAAGGGAAAGGAGAATTTGGTCTCAGATTCCCTAAGAAAAAGGCTAGATATCTTCTCCTTGGTGCCATTAAAGGTTAATTTGAGAGAGTGAGTGTTGGGGAAACTTCTTGAAGATAGTTGGTTTTTAAAGGTCACTTCAACCCTCCATAATGGGAGACAGTTAGAGTCAATTTTTGAAGGATTTATCGTTGAAGTATATGGATTGTGGAGATACAAGGGAAGGATGCACATCCTCGAGGATGGGGATATTCGAAGCTTCATACTAAAGGAAGCCCATATAGCACTTTACTGTGTGCATCCGGGTGTGAATACAATGTATGCAAACATGAAGAAGCTTTACTTTTGGGTAGGAATGAAGCATGATGTAGTCCATTTCATCACTAA
The DNA here is from genome assembly GCA_009831015.1 of Picea engelmannii. Lineage (NCBI taxonomy): Eukaryota > Viridiplantae > Streptophyta > Pinopsida > Pinales > Pinaceae > Picea > Picea engelmannii. Next base: position 128,190 of record ML807891.1, read on the forward strand.
GTGTCTTGAGTGCTAGCAAGTAAAGGCCGATCATCACCACTCGACAAGTCTCCTACAACCTCATGATGTTCCTATGTCCAAGTGGGAAGTCATTTCTATGGATTTTCTTGTGGGATTTCCACTCACATAGATGAGGCATAATTCCATTTTTGTCGTAGTTGATAAGTTGACCAAGAGCGCACATTTTATTCTAGTCAGATACACTTATGATGTCACTGATGTGGCACACATTTTTATAAGTGAAGTCATCCGTATGCAGGGGTTAACCAAGAAGATACTTTCAGATAGAGACTCTCGATTTACCTCTAAATTTTGGACAAGTTTGCAGTCAACATTAGGGATTCAGTTGAACTTAAGAACAATGTATCATCTTGAAATAGATGGGAAGATTGAAAGAGTAAATTGGTTTATGGAATACATGCTTAGGATGTATGTTATGGATAATCAAACCCATTGGGAGAAGTACCTACCATTGGTAGAGTTTGCCTACAATAAAAATTTTCACATCTCAACCAAAATGCCACCCTATCAAGCTCTGTATGGAAGGCCATGTAGGACATCGTTGAGTTGGGAAAGGTTAGAAGACCGAGTGACAGTAGGGACATAATCGATTCAAGAGATGGAGGAGTAGGTACTTTAGATTAGACAATGATTAAAGAAGGAACATGATAGATAGACAATTTATGCTGATTCACATAAGACCGATCAAAGTTATAAAGTGGGAGATCGATTTTTCATTCATATCAGGCCTAATAAGAGTACGATTCGGTTTGGAAAAGGGAAAAAGTTGCCGCCTTAATTTATAGGACCATTTAAAATCCAAGAGAGAATTGGACCCGTTTCCTATCTCCTCATACTTCCGTCCCACTTGCATTAAACTAATGATTTTTTTCATGTATCTGTTCTATGACATTATGTTTCTCACGAATCTCACAAACTAAATTGGAAGGAATTGCAGGTCTCGAACATGGGAATCATCATGGTCGAACCATTACGCATATTGGACCATAGGGTTAGACAACTTGGGAATTGTTTGTTAGACCAAGTTAAGGTCTAGTGGGACAAGTATAGCCCAAGATCTGCTACTTGGGAGGATGCAAATACTTTATGACGATATCATCCCTCACTTTTTTGACCACCTTGAGACCATGTTTCCTGAAGGATGGGTGTATGTAATGACCCATTTTGTCTTAGACAACTATAATTACTTATGGTCTAGTCGTATCTTTATTTACTTATGATCTGTGGAACATTGATTACTTGACACTTTAAATTTTGGACATATGGACCTATGTGAATGTAAATACTATGAATTTGTTATGTGATTTATAATGGATATTATGCAACCTATTTCTAGATTGGAAAATTTGAAATTTAAATATGTTGGTATGTGGATACCGAGTTAATGATATGGTTAAATGCGTTTACATGATATTGTGTATGGACATGTGTGAGTTTGTGCTATAACTAATATACCAATTAATGGGCTATGAAATAACCAAAGGATAATAATAATAAAGGGTTGATTTCATGAACATCGACCAAGAAACAATATGGTATGAATCTTTGTATGTGAAACTATGTTGGTTCAAATGCATTTCTATGATATGTGGGAAAGTGTAGGTTTTTCAGTTAGCAAGACTACCTAAAACTGAATATATGATGACAAAATCCGAGCAACATAGTGCCACTGTATGGTCCATGATAGGGTGTTGACCCTAGTTCTATCAGGAGCTGTGGAGGAATTTCCCATTGTGTATCCTCTGAAACATGGAGTCATGGGAGTTGGTTTTAGGTCATGATCCCCTAGATGTTTGATGATGACTACTAGTTTCTTGCTGGGGATGCTTGGTCAATGTAGTTGACACTTCCTCTTACGGGTTCTACCTGGATTTAGGTCAATATAGTTGATGCTACAGGATAATTCAGTAGAGGAAGGATAGGGATGGAATATGGAAGTAGATTGGGGAGGTAGGATTATTAGAAATAGTTGAGAGTGTGTGGGGTTTTTAATCTTATAACATAAGTGTCTGATTTTCTTTTGCTAAAAAAAAAAGAAAAAAAAAGAAAGGGATTAACTGAATTACAATTATCTAGGTAAATGTTGTTTATGTTAAATTATTATAATTGAAGGATTGTGCAAATATTGTAATGGTTTGTTTATTCTTTATGAAGTTAATAACATTGCTTATTGGATTGGAAGCAAATAAGAATAGTATTAGATGTGATTATTATTGTCATTAGTACACACATGAGTTCTGTATGTGCTAGCTACTCATACATGCCTTGCACATGTACACTAGTATTTATGAATGTTTAAATGAATGATGTACTTATCCAATCTAGATGTATGAATCATGTTATTATAATCCTTGTATTGTAAGTTACTATAACTTCAGGACATAGTTTCTTGAAGGGTGGGTGTATGTAACACCCTGTTAGATTAATTAAAGATTATAATTGATTAAGTTAAATTAAGTCATTAATGTATTAAAAGTTAATTAATTAATTATAATCATTAATCTATATAAGTCAATTAATTATTGATCTAATACGATTATATATATATTATTAGAATTAAGTAATGCAACAAACAAGGAATTGAATATTTTATTGTTTTAGAGGTAGGTATGAATTTATGAAGAAAGATAAGGGGAGATGAAAAATTTATGGGGGGGAGAGTCGATGGATGGAGGGATAAGGAATGATGAGTTGGACATTTGGAATGGGATTTGAGAGAGAGGAGGAGAAATATGAGATGGGGAAATTGTTGATTTTTTTTTTGGTTGGCCGATGTTGCTAGGATTTTGGGCTCAGGGGTCAGAAAATCTGGGGGAATTAATTATTTAATTAATGGATGTTGTTTCTTTTTGAAAAAACATAACTCTTCATGTAGGGTTATGATAAAGTATAAAAGGAGAAGAGTAATGGGAGAAAATGTGTAGGTGAAAATGTAATATTCTTACGAACAACATTTGAAGAAGTGAGAGGAGTAATGATCGAATATCATTTGAGGAATGATCATTGAATATTATTCCAGGAGAAATGATTAAAAATTAACAAAGATCAGATTTGATGTTCTAGAAAGTAGATATGGAATTCTAGCAAGCATATCTGATGTTCCAACAAGTAGATCGATTATTCTAGCAAGAATATTTGGTTTTCTAGCAAGTAGATTTGGTGCTCTAATAAGAAGAACTTGTAAAGGCATATTTAAGGCAAAAGTAGTAGAAGAAGCAAGAATATTTTTTGAAGGAAGATCTAAGATAGAAGTAGTATAAGAAGCAATAATATTTGGTGAAGGTAGAGCTAAGGCAGAAGCAATGAGAAGACCTGGTGAAGACATAAGCAACAAGAAGATATGTGAAGGAAATGTAGATGTTCAACCTCTAAAGAATAATTTGCAATCTTGAAAGTAGGTTGGTTCCTACCGACATCAAGTAGTGGGGAGTAGTGTATCTAGTAGGTTGGTGCCTACAAACATCCAACAATGGGGATTGGTTTCTCTAGTAGGTTGGTGCCTACAAACACCAAACAAATAGATTGGTGTCTCTTGCTAAGTTGGTGCTTAGCGGTGGGGATCAATGTCTCTAGTAGATTAGTGTCTATGAATATTCGTAAGAGTAGGTTGGTGCCTTTCAATATTTGTACCAGTGGGGATTGGTGTCTCTAGTAGGTTGGTGATTACAAATATTTGTATAGTGGGTTGGTGCTTACAAATTATAAAGATACGTTTTTGTGGTTTTCTCCTGAAAATGTTCCCGCATAAAATCTTGTGTCTTCTAGTTGTTATATTTTATGTGATTTCTTCATTACGATTAATTATTGTTAAAAATAAAATATATCCTTATATTGATTCAACCCCCATATTAGTATACGTGTGTGCTAAAAAACAATCATCTCAATCAGAACTCATATGAATAAGTTATGCCTCCCATAAGATGATTTACCTTGTTTACCACCATGGTACGAGTGGATGCCACCTCAGGCTCCATTACTCACACAGATGGGGATAACCATGTGTGGACTTTCAATAATATTCTATAAGGTACACACCTTATCACTAATTAAGGGTTGATGAAATCAAAATGCTAACCCTAGATGACTATTAGGATATGTTAAATACTGGGCTGCTAAGAGGAGGAGGGGACCATTATTTAACATTGTATTTGTTCCATAGTTGAGCATCTGAACTAGGAGTTGTATTTTGAGAGAATAATAGAGGGGGGAAATATTTTTTAGCAACCATGCAAGACACAATGTCAATGCAACTCCAAAGTGAGTGCCTCTTTATTTGTATTTGCATTTCCATAGCTGAAGAAAAGAGAAAAGATCATAGGCCTCACCTTCTAGTTGAGTTTTATCCCGTATTTGGGTTTGCCAAGATATATTTTGCGTTCCTTTGCATGTGGATGGTTTTTTATTTTTCTCATTTATTTCATTTTTTGTATTTTATTTATTTCACAAATTCAAGCAAAGATAGTAATCAATTAATATTGGATCTATGGAAAATTAGTTTGCATAGTCTAATATTTCAAAATATTATAATATATGTTGTGACAAACTATTCTAGTGGAATATCCATGACAATTTAAAGACAATTTTTATTTTTTAAAATAACTATTGGATTATTCATAACTTTTGTAGTATTCTTTGTATTATTCTCTGTCAGGTATGGTTAGAGAATGATTATCCCCACACTTGGATGATTTTTCATTAAAATCACACATTCGTAAGTGCAATACAAAGTGACATTTGGTTTCATATTCCAAGAGGTCCTAATGACTCTTTGTCTTCACGTACAACTCTTCATATTTCTCCAAAATAATATTTACAATACTATTTATAAAATACTATAATCACAAGAATTAGGTATCCAACATCCCCCCCTGTGTTAATCCAAAGGGTTGTTTGTGAGTCCAACCATTATTATGAATTTTTCAAAATTTTCTCTTACAAGTGATTTGGTGAAGATGATCACAATTTGGTCATTTGCGAAACAATGTCTGTAGTGAATAGTCTTGGCCTCTACATGATATTGAATTAGATGGTACTTTGTGTTGATGTTCTTGGTTCGATCATGGAATTTGGGATTCTTGTCCAACTTATTTGTAGAAGTATTTGCAACCAAAAGAGGAGTAGAATTCACCTATTTCTCCTACAAATCTTTAATTATTTTGATGAACCACACAATCTCCTTTGTCTCTTATGTAGCTACCACATATTCTGCCACCTCGGTTGTGTAATCTATTGGAACTGACTATTTGCATGATCTCTAAGAGGCAACTTTTGATCCAAGACTCATGAGATAGATTGAAGTTGTCACTCGATTTTATTTATCCCCAACAAAGTTTTAATCAGAATATACAATAAGGTTGAAGTCTTCCACCTTAGAGTACTTGACTCCAAAATCTTGAGTTCCCTTCAATTATTTTACAACTCTTTTTGCAGTAGACTAATTTCCTTCACAAGGTTTTTACATTAACCTAGAAACAATCCCAACAACAAAATAAATATTTGGTATGGTGGTGGTAAGGTAAATAATATTTCCCACAAGTTATATGTACTTGGTTGCATCCTAAAATTTATTCCCTTCTTTTGATGTGAGCTTCAAGTTCTATTCCATTAGATTAGAGACGTGGTTACGTTCAACCATGCCAAATATGTTCAACAATTATCCAATGTACTTATTTTGGGATATGAATATGTACTTTGGATTTTGATTCACTTCAATGCACAAGTAGTAGTGAATATGTCCTAAATATATAATCTCAAGTCCTGTCTTCAACTCTTTCTTTATGGATGCAATATAAATTTCATTGTTCCCTGTTATCAATAGATCATTTATATACACGACAAGATATATCATAGTTTTTCCAACTTTATTGAAAATTAGAGTTGCATCCTCAATATTAAAGTTCTTTAAATTCAATTTCAGAATATGCTTAGTTAGATTTTAATACCACGCTCACAATGCTTGTTTCAATACATATAAGGATTTTATGAGTTTTCATACTTTCCATTATTGTCTCTTCACAAGAAAACCTTCTAGCTGAGACATGAAGAAATTATTTTTCAAGTCTCCATTCAAGAAAGCTTTCTTTCACATCCATTTGATTAACTTTCCATCCATTCTATGTTGCCAAGGTAAATATATTATGAATGGTAGTCAATTTGTTTGTGGGGTAAAAAGTCTCCTCATAATCAATACCTTCTTTATGAGTAAATCCTTTTTCCATGAGCCTCACTTTGTGCCTGTCATGTGATCCATTTGATTTTTTCTTTTTTTTGAATATCCACTTGCAACCGATTGGTTTGGTTCTGAATGGAGGGTCCACCAACTTCCATGTCCCATTCTTTATGAGAGCATCATATCCTTTTGCATTGATTCTTTACATTCATAATGAGAAGTGGCTTATTCAAAGGAAGTTGGTTCAAATTTAGTAGATAAATTCAAATCACAACCATATGAAACATCCATATCATCTACATCACCTAAATTTGAATTATCTACATCATCTCCATCTTGTTTGGTTGAATTTTTGGTTCCTATCTTTATGACCTCATATCGATGAACACTTCTAGGTCTCTTTATGGGCCAATTTGGTGGAACTTTCTCATATGGTCCAAGTTTCTCAGCTGATTAATATGGTGCTAAATTCTCATCAAGGTTCATCCTTTCAATCCTCTCAATCACATCATCCAAATGAACTTCAAGTTTTGATTAAGTGGATGGGAATTCTTCATGAGGGGGAGATGGTGCTTCAAAGAGAGATTATAGAGATTGATAGAAGATATGGATTCCCCCTTCAATATGTGGAATCTTATCATTAAATTCATGATATTCATTTATATGGGTGAATTTATCTAGATGATGAAGTTGTCTCTCGATAGTCTTGTCATTCTTAGAGGATTCAAGAAAAATTACATCTCTGGAAAAAATGAATTTCTCTTTTACCTCATCATAAAGATGATATGACTTGGTGGTGTTTGAGTACCCCAATAATATTCACTTATGAATCCTCACATCAAGCTTATTTCTTTTCTCCTTAGGAATTAAGGCATAAATAGGTAGAACCAAAGAACCTAAGATGCCTCACCAAAGGAATGCAACCATACCACATTTCATAAAGAGTCCTATTATCAAGAGCATGAGATGGAAACCTATTTTTCACATACATTGCGCATAAATCTCCATCATCCCAAAACATCAATTTCACATTTTTGAAAAACATCATGGAACAAACCATATTATAGAGAGTCTTGTTCATTCTTTCAGCTACACCATTTTGTTGATGATTGTATGGAACTATAGTTTGATGCTTGATCCCAGGTTGGGAAATATAGTTTTCAAATCCATTAGATGTATATTCTCTTCCATTATCAATATGAAGAAAACCAATATGATACTAAGCTTCATTTTGAATCTAGACATGAAAAGTTTTTAAATTTTCAAAATCTTGTGATTTATCTTTCAACAAGTACACCCAACACATCCTAGTGTAATCATAAATAAAAGTCATGATATATATATTTCCATTAGAATATAGAAAATGCATGGGACCACACAAATTAGAATGTATCAATCCAATTTTTCTACATGCTTTGGAAGTAGAACCATAAAATGGTTTTCTATTTTTTCCAAGGATAAAAGCATCAAATTGCTTCAAATTCCTAGGAATAGTAGGCGAACTAGAAACATCGTTCTTTTTCGACAAATAAATATTATCATAATTAATGTGTCCAAATATAGCATGCCATAAGAGACTAAATGTAAATGTACCTTGACCATGGTGATACATGTATGCATAATTCAATGCATGAGTAGAAGTCCCTTTCAACTTCAAAAATCTTCCATCCTCCACTTCAGTCATAACAAACATGTTGTCAAAATATTTCCTTAGTAAAATTTTCCATCAAATATATGAATAGAGTGACCTTGTTTTTGAATGTGCACAAGATACAACAAGTTCCTTTGTAGCTTAGGAATATAGAGCACATCATGCAAAAGAAAATCTGGGAGTCCAAGCAATTTAAGCTTGATGGTGTCAATTCCCAAAGGTTTGAGACTTGATTTATTTGCAAAATAGACTATACCATCTACATTGTCATTACAATATTCAAAGAAGTCTCTTTGGAAGTTCATGTGGCATGTTGCACCTGTGTCAAGAAGCCACAAATCTCTTGAAGAAGCACATGAAGTGTTAAGAAAATATTCATTTACTCCAATATTGCAATGGAAAAGAATATATCGAGGAGATTTAGATGCTTTAACTTTTTCTAGATTTGATGTTTTACCTTTGTATTATTTATGATCCTTCTTTTATGTGCTCTTCTCCCATGGGATTCTACATGTATTTGATTCATGTGATCCATTCTTCCCACATCGAACTTAGTGAGGAATATATCTATCATGGGGATTATTTCTACCCACTTGACTCTAAAATTCTTCTTCATGTGTCCTTGTTAGGTAGCTAGAGAGGTAGTGGGGGGCCTGGAGGGACCATATTGGAGGCCATTCAATGTAAGGTGGACTAGGTCCACTATAATATTAAATAAGGTCCATTATGGTAGTTAGTTAGATATAATAAATGTAAGAGGAATTCTGCTTCTAGAAGGTTTCTCCTCTAGAATGTTCTTAGGTGGTTGGTTGCATTATATAAAGGGGTTCATGTAATGTAATGAGATGTTGGCCCTTGACCAAGTTTTGGGATAACCCAGGTCATTTTGACCTATTTTGGAACTGCAACAACTAGTCAAAGAAGGACCGCCAAGCGGAGCATCTCGGTCCACGTTTTGGGCCCCTATTAGGGCTTTTGGGTTAATGTAATGGGGGAAGGGATGTCGGCCTGTGGGTTTACCCATGCTTAGGCCCACTTTTGTAATGTATAAATAGATGCTTAGGCCCACTTTTGTAATGTATAAATAGATGCTTAGGCTAGATAGAAGTAGCAATGCATCTATGTGATGTATGGAAGACGACTTAGTGCTAATAGTTAGATCTGTGTGATCGGAAGTGGATTGTAGATGCTCTATGCATGATCATAAGAAGCTTGCAAGGCTAAGTGAAAGTTGTTGTAAGAGGCTTTGTGCTGAAGTGTAAGGAAGAAGGATCTAGCGAGTTGTGCAAATCTTCTGTCCTTTGCAAAGAAGGGTTTTTGTGCTCTGTGCTGTAACTGATGATTGAAGATACTAATAAAGAGGAAGAGTTGGTGGACATAGCCCCAGGGTGGGGGTGAACCACGTAAATCTATGTGTAATGCTCTATGCTTTGATTCATTGTGTTTATCTCTGCTTATGCTATGTTCTTTTGATATATTCACTTATGCTTTGTGCTTCTTAGATATATATGATTGTTAGATCTAATGTATATGCGAGTGCTTAGTGATGATCTATAGGACCTGATGTGTTATAGATCTAATATATATGCGAGTGCTTAGTGATGATCTATAGGACCTGATGTGTTATTGTTGCTAAGTGCTGAGATACTGTAGATATAAGTGAATATTTCAATGCTCTTTGCTATCTGCGAAGTAGAATAAGGGTTGGATATTAATGGTTGAATGATGCTAAGTGCACTATAAGTAGTATAATCACATATCTGTTTCCCATCTAAGGTTGTAGACACCTGAGTATTGCAACCACCCTTGCCTCTACCTCGGGTGAGACTTCATCTACTTCATAGGTGTTTCCGAAAGGGTTGGTAGTTAGGGTTTTGTTGGTGCGCTCTTGAGCGTTGAAACCTGGGTCTGCCCCTCTGTGCCAACAAATGGTTCCGTTACCGGGACCTGAAACTGTGATTGCTGGGAATTCAGAAAGAAAATCTTTGTGCAAATATTCGATTTAGAAACCATGGAATCTCTGTGCATGGATCTATACCCTAGTGCGCAGTATTCCACTTGATCTGAAAAAGCTCTGTGCTAAAGAAAGAAGGAAGGATAGATTTGAATAAAAGAAGCCAGATATGAACGCTTTGTGCCCTAAGAAAATAAAAAGTGGGGAATCCTGAAAGAAAGAGGTCAGATATGCAGAAAGGAGGTAAGATCTGTACATTCTGTGCTCTGATAAAGGTAAGAAAGTTCTAGATCTGAAGCTTTGTGCTCTGTAAAAGTAAGACTAGTAGACATTTTTGTTTCTAAAAGCATGGATCTAGGTATTCTTGGTAGATTCTGTCCTAGCTTGAAAACTAGTGCATTGTTAGATGAAAGAAGGTTTGATGTAAATAGATATGATAAGAATAGTGATAGATATGTTATACCTATGCATAGAAATAATTTTTTGACTAACAAATGGATGCAGGATCCTAGAAATAATTTTTTGCAGGCTAACTACCATGATCCTAGTGCGAAGTACATAAGAGGTTGGGGATCATTTAAAAGAAAGAGAGGATTGACCCTATGTTACAGTTGCAGAAGACCGAGACATCTAGATGAGGAATGCCTTGGTGGAAGACCTAGTTGTCTTTGTTGCAAATCTCTAGATCACGAAGTATTGGATTGCCCTAGAATGATTGCTAAGCTTGAAAAAATGAATCTGCATGAACAAAACCCTAAAGCATATCCAGAAATAACAGAACCCCAGAAAGAATCAGAGAAGATGTTACTACAGATGAAAGACACCTTGAATGACCACCAACATGTTAGATTAGCAGAGATCTTTAAAGAAAAAGAATGCATCGAGGTAGGAATAGGAGACTTCGACATTGACTGTGTTTTGGATGAGGAAACACAGGTGAATGTTATGACAAAAAAACCTTGGGAAGCTATAGGGAGGCCTGCTATGACTCCATCTCTAGGAGGAATAGGGTTATTCAGAGGAAAACTAGTAAACCTATGTGGAAGGCTCACTTAGATATCTATGAATGCCAATGGAAGTTCGACAGAGGAAAAATTTGAGATTATCAAGTTCATTAAGGATAGCTCCCCATTTACTATGTTACTTGGAAATCCTTGGATTGAAAGAGATCAAGCTAGAAAGAAGGAAGATGAATTTTTTTTAGAACAACAGAGACAAGAGTTAAAATAATTCATGACCAGAAGGATCGCGTAGTTGATTGAAGAACATGAGAATAGATCAAATCCATATCACACTAGGAACCCATACGTCGAAGTTATCACAACGCTAGAGGACTCGCAGAAGACCGAAGTTTCTATCTCAGATAAAGAAGAGATGTTCTACCTGAACCCTAAGAAATAACCTCAACAACGCAAAGTGACTATATCCAAGGAAAATAGGAATCATAATGGGAAAAGAACTACTGATACGAAGCTCACTGGAAAGAAAGCTAGAAAGTTAAATAAGAAGAGGGAGAAATTGCAGGAGATTCCATATGGAATATCGTAGAATTTGAGCTTCGCTGAGATATCAAAACAACGACACGGGTCACTTCGCCATGGAAAAGAAATATAGCCATTGGACTGATATACCGATTCGATTTCCGCCCCAAACGGACATAAAAGAATTAAAGGATCACCACCAGACCGTTGGACAATGCCAGAACGGATAGAACAGAGTTAACGGAGGCCCCATACCTGTTGCAAGTAGACCGTTACTAAGATTACCTATTTATCTCATCGCGCCATGCCTGCAGAACACTTTTTCCAACTGAGAAATTGAAGCTCACATACTAGCAAGTGTCTACAGTGATTATCACGTCCTTGTTATTCATTCCTGTCCAGTGCCCAAGATCATTGTGACCTTGATTATTTATCCCGTGCACGTATGTTCGACGAACTCACCGTAGTCGAAGAGTCTGTCATAGAATTCCTCCTTGATTTAATGACTGAGAGAGTCACGTCGAAAAGAGGAATGTCCACCAAAGTCCAATCATCATCGACAAGAGGAGTAGCAACTTCTCCATCCACTTCTCGAGCAGGATCATCTCGACGGGTCAACGAGAAGCGTACTAAACATAGACATGGTTTGGCGAACGCTAAACTAATTCAAATCATTTTGCCTGCTTACCTACCCCCTCTGCGTGGTGAAATCAACCGTGACAGTGTGCCTCGAGAATTCGAGTATTCTATGGTTAGTGCGTACCTGCCAAAAGGAGTGTGTGCAGTTCGTGCCGATTAGGACAAACTCGCAGTGTTGAAGTTTAGCGACTTCAAACTCGACGACATGAAAGTCTACAATATGCTCACTCTGCACAAGTATCTAACGCAGATGAAGGGAAAGAACTCGAAGATCGTCCCACAATATTGGACCCAAAACCGCACGCAGTCAACGTTGCCGAATGTCATGAAGATACCGCACTTTGGCAGACACCAGGAGGTGAATGCGTGCGTAAAGCTACTTTTGTCTTGCTATCACGAAGGCTACTTGTGGTTGAATCGCTGTGTCACGGTGGATCCCACCTTGATTAATTATATCACAGGACTAAACATGTAAGGACCTGATCCATAGGAATTCTATCCTGGAAAGACCACCGACAGAGCACTAGTAGCGAAGATCGAAGAAACCTATGGCGATGTTGAGAAAGGCACACGAGGCTACAAGGTAGCCTCTATTCAGAGTGGCGCAGTGCACCTTGCCTGTCAGCTGATTGTAGACAAGCTAGTCTGTAAGAAATGGCCCGCCCAAGTAATTGTCTTCATCGTTGACTTCGCAAGAAAGTGCGTCGAGGGTCTGCAGATGAACTGGGCACAATACCTTGTCAATCAACTAGAGATTGATTGCAGGGAAGCGCAAGACCAAGGGTATGAGTTCCATTTCAGTTGGCTTCTCATACTGTTCGCCTTCACAGCATGGGAGATGCTGGAGGGTGCCATTTTCCCAGAGACAGAGCCATTTGAACCTTTGGCTGTGAGGTTCAGTACCCTATGGTACTCGACCGATATGAACAAGCAATGACAGTCAAATTTCATCTTCCACATATACTACAACCAACTGAATACTGCCATCCAGGCTACGCCTCACATTACCCCAAATACGCTCCATAGATTTAGACCCTTAATGAAGTTCAGCGTGGATTGCCACTTCATGCATATAACAGTATGAGCTGATGAACATAAGCAATAGTTGCAGTCTTATTACAAGTTGACTGAAGAAGACCTCGAAGAAATAACCAAGGATTGGTCAGCGGACCTTCTCATTTCAGTGAACCCTGCAGAACTGTCCAATGTTGATAGCCTAGAGACTGTACTAGACACACTGGGACCAAGCAAAATGAAGAAGCCTGAAGAGGTTCATGAAGTAGACAGTGCATCTGTAAGAACTGCCTCTATCACACTAGACGAAGGAGGTGATGGCGAAGAGATAGAAGGTGCAGAAATTGAACAACAGAAAGGACAAGTACCACTACCTAGGGGCGATGAAGACTCGTCAAATAAAAGGAAGGTCTCACCTCTGAAAGCATCCTACTGAAAGAATCCTAGGACCCGTGTGACCAAGATGAAAACTTCCCTCACATTGGATGACTTTGATTTCATCATTGCAACAGTGAATGATTCTTTAAAGGAGATAGTAGAGAAGCAGGAGACAAAGCAAGAGCAGATGTATAACCGTATAGAGATCAAACTCCAAGGATTTCATCATGCACTCCAGTTCAGCCGCGCAATGCACACCGCGCCTTTGAAAACAGGGACAATAGAACCAGGAGATGAACCAACCTGACTTCACCAGATTGCTGACATGGTCGAAGCTCACCTTCGACAAGCTCAAGAATACATAGCATGAACCACCTAGGCTCTGAAACAGGTACATGAAGTACTTGTCGAGCAGTGCAGTGCTGTCGAAAGAGAAAAACTTGCTCTTCAAGTACAGTGGGATAAAGAGAAAGTAGATCTACAACAAATCAAGGAACAGTTGCTCACATAGCAACTTGAAGTAAAGGAACTAGTCGACAGATCACTCCGCTCTGTGACCATTATCGAAGTACCAACTGAAGAGAGAGTTCCAGAGAAGGTGGCCCAACTTGAAGAATTTATACAGAAGCTGCAACAATGCATTGTTGATATAGAACTCCGTGCTGTGCCTGAGACCCCCCAGGAGATAAGAGACCAACGAGAAGCAACTGCTCGGAGCACAGTTGACCGATTGAAAGCTCTTGCCTCGGAGTGAAAGAAGCTCAGTAACTAGAGTGCCCAAATCTACAAGAACCTTACAGAGAATCCAGAGTTACAGGTGCTAGAATCTCAACTCCAGGAAGTAAAGCAACATGCAGATACATTACATGCACAACTGAAGGTTCTATCTATAGTGGATAGAATAAAACAATCTCATGAACAACGCACAACTCAAAAATAGATACATATGATCCAGAGCAAGGTCATGGAAGTAACTCAACAACTCCAACTGGTGCAAGACAAGTCATGCATATTATTTGCTGAGATCGAAAGCCAGGGAGAAGAACCTAAGAAAGTCATCATCACTGCAGAAAAATGCCTGGAAGGACCAGTAAACGACACAGTGGTCCTGGAATTCACCCAACAGGAGGCCACAATGAAGTTGTAGGTCGAAGCAGCTCAAGCCAAGCTCGAGACCTTCGAAGCTAAATTGCGCAGACTAGAGTGACTCAGGATGATTCATAGGTGAGTGTTGGGGGTCTGCTGTCCCTTGACCAAGTTTTGGGATAACATGGGTCATTTTGACCTATTTTGGAACTACGACAGCTAGTCAAAGAAGGACCTCCAAGAAAAGCATCTCGGTCCACTTTTGGGACCCTATTAGGGATTTTGGGTTAATTTAATGGGAAAGGGATGTCAGCCCGTGGGTTTACCCATGCTTAGGCCCACTTTTGTAATGTATAAATAAATGCTTAGGCTAGATAGCAGTAGTAGTGCATCTATGTGATGTATGACAGACGACTTAGTGCTAATAGTTAGATCTGTGTGATCGAAAGTGGATTGTAAATGTTCTGTGCATGATCATAAGAAGCTTGCAAGGATAAGTGCAAGTTGTTGTAAGAGTCTTTGTGCTGAAGTGTAAGGAAGAAGGATCTAGCGAGTTGCGCAGATATTCTGTCTTTTGCAAAGAACGGTTTTTGTGCTCTGTGCTGTAACTGATGATTGAAGATACTAATAAAGAGGAAGTGTTGTTGGACGTAGCCCCAGGGTGGGGGTGAACCACGTAAATATGTGTGTAATGCTCTGTGCTTTGATTCATTGTGTTTATCTCTGCTTATGCTATGTGATTTTGATATATTCACTTATTCTTTGTGCTTATTAGATATATATGATTGTTAGATATGATGTATATGCAAGTGCTTAGTGATGATCTACAGGACCTGATGTGTTACTGTTGCTAAGCGCTAAGATACTGTAGATCTAAGTGAATATTGCGATGCTTTGTGGTATCTGCGAAGTAGAATAAGGGTTGGATATTAATGGTTGACTGATGCTAAGTGTGTTGTAAGTAGTATAATACAGATCTGTGTCCCAGCTAAGGTTGCAGACACCTGAGTCTTGCAACCACCCCTGCCTCTACCTCGGGTGAGACTTCATCTGCTTCACAGGTGTTGCTGAAAGGGTCGGTAGTTAGGGTTTTTTTGGTGCGCTCTTGAGCGTTGAACCCTGGGTCTGCCCCTCTGTGCCAACATAAGATATGAAGAGAAGTATTGTACTTGGAGCTGAATCTCATTAGGA
This sequence comes from Picea engelmannii, assembly GCA_009831015.1. Lineage (NCBI taxonomy): Eukaryota > Viridiplantae > Streptophyta > Pinopsida > Pinales > Pinaceae > Picea > Picea engelmannii. The sequence continues at coordinate 143,774 of ML807891.1, forward strand.
GGTTTCCGCCTCGAAGAGGCAAGTGAATAGGAGAGGTTCCCTTCCATAATAGGATCCATTATATGGTGTTTCCCTACCCTAAGGGTTTGATAATAATAAAGGAGATTTTGCATATTGTTCTTGTATGTCTACTGTGGTATTTTGTATTCAGGTCTTTGGTACTTAACAAGTGGTATCAGAGCACTTTTCTTGGTAGGAATTGTGGGGAATGCGGAGGCCATTCAATGTAAGTTGGACTAGGTACACTATAATATTAAATAAGGCCCATTATGGTAGTTAGTTAGATATAATAAATGTAAGAGGACTTCTACTTCTAGAAGGTTCCTCTTCTAGAATGTTCTTAGGTGGTTGGTTGCACTATATAAAGGGGTTCATGCAATGTAATGAGATATGAAGAGAAGTATTGTATTTGGAGATGAAGATCATTAGGAGGTTTTCCCCTCGAAGAGGCAATTGAACATGAGAGGATCCCTTCCATAATAAGATCCATTGTATGGTGTTTCTCTACCCTAAGGGTTTGATAATAATAAATGAGATTTTGCATATTGTTCTTGTATGTCTACTGTGGTATTTTGTATTCAGGTCTTTGGTACTTAACAATCCTCTTTTACTACTTCCATGTTGTCCATTAAAGGGAATTTTTTCAAAACGAAAGGAAGGATTACTTTGTCATGCCCCATATTATTATTTATTCATATAAGTACTTATTATGATCATTTTAGGATGATTATTATATTACTTTTATTATTATTATTATTTATATATTAAATAATTATATGGGGCATGACATACACCCCTCCTTCTAACAAAGATATGTAATGTCCCAAAATAACCTAAGATATGCCTTGCCTAAAAAAAATAATTAATTCCCTAAAGACATATTAATTGGATCCATATAAATGATTATGATCAAATTAATCTCAACCACCATGACCATGCTCTATAAAATGTTAGGGAAGTTATATACTATCATCACAAAGGAAAAAATATTTCATGGCATACACCTTCATTTCTTAGTTTGCAAATCATTCCAATAATCACCAAGGATAAGCCAAGTCAATAATGCTAGGAAATGAATACTACATGCGTGTTCCAAAATTAAACCATATAATGAGTTCTATCAAAACATAGTACCCAATAAATACCAGATGGATTTAATGTGATCCCATGTCACATTTAAACAATATGCCACATAACTCAAATGCAATGCCAAGTGAGCTTCCAATTGATAAGTGCATAGATCAGTTTGGTTAAGTTTGTAGGCCCAAGCTAGGTCAACAAAGGATCATTAGCCACGTCATAATCTGAAATCCAATTGTTCCTTGGTTATCATTTACTCTTCTTTAAAAAAGAAGGTTGACATTTTATGGAATATATATAGTCAATCCATTTCATATTTTCTCGAGCATGATTTTCATGCATGTGAGCATTAAATTAGTTTGAATCATGTAAATACCTAGCAAGTTAATGATTCAAACATTCACATGCAAATGAAATTTGCCATTAATTACATAAGGAAAAAGGTCAAGCTATAGATAATAATGTTTTGCTCTATCACTATTGGCACATATGCAATCAAGAAAAAAATCAATTAGTAAGATGGAAACAAGGAACTTCTTCCTTCGAAAACAAAATCATTCTAGTATATCAAATTGTCAGGTGCCACTCACCAATTCCTAATCAATGGCATTTATAATGTAATATTAATTCGGAGATGCAATGTGAAAATATCACACACCTAAGCATCTTATTCAAAATATCCAAGATTATTATATCGATGCACTGATAACCCAAAATAGTGTTTAATTAAGACATCATGCATATGTTCCACACATGATAGATTAAGACAAATCCATGGGAAACTAAGAGGGCATTAATATGCACCATAATTTGTTAGAGATGCAATAGATAGGAATCAAACTATTATAGTCACCATCAAGCTTCCAATCAACAAAAAATACATCAACAATTATATTCAAGATTGATTCTATGGGTTGTACACACACACACACACACACACACACACACACAACATCATATATAGATTGTATCCAGGGTTCCTAACGGTGAGGTAAATCATCAATCTAGATTGTATACATTTTTTGAATTTATTGAACTATATTCGACTTTACTTCTTACCCATGTTGATGAAAGTAATAGGATATGGCACGAATGGTTCAGGCATTTGAATTTCATATATATGAAAAAAATTAGAAATCAAATATTGGTTGATGGTATACTAGACATCCATTTCTCCAAAGGAATCTATGAGGGATGTGTTCTTGGAAAACACCCTCAAGAGAAATTCGACAAAGGAAAGACTCAAAGAGATTCCGCTCCCTTAGATCTGATCCATAGTGACCTCATGGGTCCTTTTTCATACCCATCCATAAGAAAAATGAGGTTTGTTCTCATTTTTGTTGATGATTTCTCACGTTTCACATGGATTTACTATCTCAGGAAAAAATCCGAGGTCTTTCAACACCTCAAAGATTTCAAAGCCCTGGTTGAGACACAGTACGGAAAGAAAATCAAAGTCCTATGAACTGATAATGAGGGAGAGTATGTAAATCATGAGATCCAAAATATTTGTCATGAGGCATGGATTCAGTTGTAGCACACAGTTTCCTATACTCCGCAACAAAACAGAGTTGTTGAGTGAAAAAATAGTTCTCTAAAAGAGATGGCATCTTGCATGCTACATGCAAAGTCAATGCCACAAAGACTATGGGAAGAAGCACTTAATTGTGAAACCTACATCCAAAACATATATCCCCATATATCTATCAAGGATAAGACCCCCTAGGAGGCTTGGAGTGGCCTCAAACCAGAAGTGACAGAATTTCATATTTTCGGTTCATGTGCATGGGCCCAGATTCCCTCTTAAAAGAGGAAGGAACTTGATCCAGATAGCACATAGTGTATCTTTGTTGGATACCCTGATGGTGTGAAGGGATAGAAACTTATTGATATTTCCTTGGACGAGATCATCATTGAGCGAAGTTTCCAATTTGAGGAAAGTTCCTCGCATGTACCTCAATAGCTGCATGTAGACACCTTCATTCTTCCACCTATCCAAGATGATGAGCATGCACATGCCGACTCTTCTTCAGATGAGAGTTCTTATTCATAGGATTCAGATACAGAGTTAGTACAGTAAGATGTAGAGTCAGAGCATCTAGATGCAGATGTAGAGCCAGGGAAGAGGCTCAGGTGGGCACAAACTACACTTCAGGATGTAGGGGATCTTGTTGGTGATCCAACTGATACTAGGAGGACTTGATCTGATTTCGAGGAGCCTCCTATTGCACTCACTGCCATTGAACCATTTCCCTCTAGGCATATTTTCTTGGTTCATTCTTCAGATCCACAGTATTATGGAGAGGCTGCTGGAAATCCCTTTTGGGAATCTTCCATGCAGCAGGAGTACAACTCCCTCCTTGAGAACTAGACTTGGGATCTGGTTCCCCTTCCTTATGGAAGGAAACTTGTCAGGTGTGGATGGGTCTACAGGACCAAGAGCGCAACTTATGGACATATTAGTAGATACAAAGCTAGGCTTGTTGCCAAAGGATTTCAGCAGGTGCATGGCATTGACTATGATGAGACCTTCGCTCCAATAGAGAATATGGATTCCATATGTTTAGAACTTGCCATTATGGTTACCAAGGGATGGGAAGTCCATCATATGGATGTGAAGAATGCATTTATTCACGGTGATCTCTTTGAGGAGATCTATATGGAGCAGCCCCAGGGATTTATACAAGATTCATCTTTGGTCTGTCTACAGAAGAAATGTCTATATGGCCTCAAGTAGGCTCTGAGGGAATGTTATGCCAAGATGGACTCCTACATGATGTCACAGAACTTTGTACATTTTAAATCAGACCCGAATGTCTACATGCTCATGACGAATGATTCACTTCTACTCTTAGTTCTGTATGTTGATTATTTGTTGATCACCGGTTGCTCAACTTCAACAATTGTTGTAGCCAAGAGGATTCTACATGACATGTTTTTGATGATGAACATGGGTTCACTACACTTATTCCTTGGACTTGCAATCAGTCACGATGCATCAGGAATCAAACTATCTCAGGCCAAGTATGCTCGAGATCTCCTTGGGAGATTTCACATGGTAGACTACAAGTCTTCTACGAATCCTTTCCTATCAGGAGTCAAACTTGAGGATGGAGGGGACACTCCATTGGTTGACAAAACACTATACAAACAACTAGTGGGGAGCTTGTTGTATCTCACACACTCCAAACTAGATCTCTCCTATGTAGTTGGCACAATTTCTAGGTTCACGCAGGAGCCACATGAGCTACATTGGAAGGCTGCAAAGTTTATCCTTCGATATGTATAGGGCACCATCACCTTTGGGATTCATTATGCATCAAAATCTACATTGGATCTCATCGGGTTCACTAATTTTGACTGGGCTGGTGATAACACTGATCGCAAGTCCACATTTGGTTACTCACTCAGTCTTGGTTCTGGGCCTATCTGTTGGTCGAGTAAGAAGAATGATTCTATTTCTCTTTCTTCAGCCGAGGTAGAGTACATAGGGGTAGTTAACATAACCATTCAGGCTATGTGGCTACATCATTTTCTCACTGAGTTGGGCATTCAATTTCATTGACCGATCATCATCTGGTGTGACAACCAAAGCACTCTGAAGTTCTACAGAGATCCAGTTCATAGGAATCAGATGAAGCACATCAAGATCCACATGCACTACATATGGGAATTAGTACATGATGAGATCATCGACCTATAGTTCTATCCTTCAGCAGAACATACGACAAACATATTCACCAAGACCTTCACTAAGAAGAAGTTCCATTCTTTGCGAAGTCGTCTTGGAGTGAAGGACACAGTTGGCTAGAAATTGTAGTTCTTCTTCTTACATACATTGTACCTTGAGGGTTTTTTTTTCCCATGAGGTTTTCCCTCTTTCCTCACTTTATTTTAGTGTATATTTTGTATTTGGGTACCTAACATGGCCTCGTTGCCGGGACCCATTCTTTATTTTCACCATAGTGATGTTCAAGGGGGGTGTTGGAGTTACTTCACACACACCTAGGATTTATTTTTCCTAAGGTTTTTTCTTGTTTATTATTCATTATTAGTCATTATCTAGTATACTATATTTTAGGAAGAATATTCCTCTAGGGATAATATTCTCTTCAGTTTTCACTTCAGTTTGACTAGTTGAGTGGAGTCTAGATGCTGCATTGGTTTTGTCACCATGCAACATTGGGATCATCACCAGCTAATGTGCATTAGCCTTGGTATCATCACCATACTAGTGAATTACCCATGATTCCCCGATCTCCTCCTCACTTCACTCTATTTCATTCAGTTAACTGAAGACTGGTAGACTAGTTAACTCAGCTAGGTGGCAGTTCACTCCTGTAACTGCCTTAGAGACTAGACTAGGTGGCAGTTTACTCCCGTAACTGCTGGTGTGTGTCCATATCACTGTATACCACCACTATGGTGCATTGGATTCTCCTCCAGTGCGCATTTGTTGAGTTATACAAAGTATATCATGTGTAAATTATTCATTATTCATTACATTTAATGAGAATTCTTCCGTTCTTTCTCTCTTGCTTCTTGTTTCTCAATTTCTCTTTGCAAATTTTTGTGGTATTTTCTAGCTAAATCTATTCTGTGTAGGTTCAACACATTTACACTTTTGGGCTTAATAATGCACCAACTATATTCTCAAGAGTAGTCATAGCTGATTTCAAAGAATTTATCCATCAATTTTTAAAAGTATACCTGGATGATTGGACAATATATAGTCTGTTGAAGGACCATGTAGAGGTGTCAAGGATGATGTTAGAAAGATGTAGGCAATGTCAAATATTGCTAAATATAAAGAAGTGCATCTTTGGAACACCTTTTGGGATACTATTGGGCCATATAGTATGCAAACAAGGATTTCTAGTATATCCTACCAATATTGCAATGATTGTTAATCTACCACCACCAAAATCAGTACGCCAGTTGAGAGAAACATTGAGAAACATGGGATACTACAAGAAATTAATAAAAGGGTATGCGCAGATCACTGCACCAATGGAGAAAATGTTGAGGAAAGATAACAAATTTCAGTGGAATGAGGACTATCAACGAGGACTGGACACTCTAAAAGAGAATATGGTAACAACACCAATACTAGTATTCCCAGATTAGGAAAATATGTTTCATGTGCATGTAGATGCATTAGCTATAGCACTGGGAGCTATTCTGGCACAACCGAGAATAGGGGAAGTGGACCATTATATAGCATTTGCTAGAAGAAAACTGTCAAAGTCAGAGCATAATTACAATACCACAGAAAGAGAAGGCCTAGATATGGTTTATGCACTCTAGAAGTTCAGACATTACTTACTGGGTAAACATTTCAAGATGTTTACAAATCATTCAGCCCTCAAATACCTAGTCAATAAGCCAGTGTTGGGGGGGAGGATTTGTAGGTGGTTATTGTTGTTCCAGGAATTTGATTTTGAAGTAATAGTCAAGCCAGATAAGTTGAATGCAGAACCTGATCACCTATCAAGGATCACTAATGGAGAGGAACCCATGAACTTAGAGGACAACTTCCTTGATGCACAATTATTTTCAGTCCAAGTAGCTGATGAATATTTTGCTGAGATCATTCAATACTTGAGTACAGGGACCCCGCCATAAGAATTCAACACTGCGCAAAAGAAAAATCTGGTAGTTCGAGCTGCAGACTTTCAATTGATTACATGACATTTATATAAGATGGGTGCAGATAACATATTGAGAAGATGTGTACTAGAACATGAAAGACGTAGGATTTTAGCAGAGGCCCACGAGGGAATAGCAGGAGGACATTATGTAGGGAAATCTACCACACAGAAGGTATTGTGCATAGGACTATGGTGATCGACCGTTCACAGAGATGCAAAGGACTACTGCTAGAGATGAGATGTATGCCATAGGGTTGGTTGATCCGGATTATTTTCGGCACGAAATGAGAGCGGAGATATAATAAAGAAATGTACAAAAATATTGCAGATATTCAATAATATAACAGAAATGTATCAGAGACGCAACCATAAACACAGATATACAGTAATACACGATTTCTATTAATAAGAGAAATGTACAGAGACTGTAAAAATACAGAGTGAAAGACTCGCTAGAATGGTGGCAACTTATCTCTGAGAAGAGATGTGACGGCTACTCGCATTCGCAAGAAGATGATTACAATGAGGATCTGGAGGCCTTTTTACAATAGACGAGAATGGAAAAAGTCATAGACATCCAAAAACCTAACCCTAGGAGATGAAGCGCCAAAAGTCACGTGGGCCCCGTTTGGGTAAGTTGGTGCATCAACTTCCCGGGGTCGTAACTTTTGCATACGATCTCCGTTTTAGGCGTGTGATAGCTCGTTGGAAAGGTATCGTCGAGTAGATTCATTTTGGGGGCTTAATCATGCCATCAGATATCATTGAGAACCTCTATCTCGAAAAAACTTCACTTAGGCTCTCAAAATGGCCCCGGAAGTTAAAACCTGCTAAAAATAGTAAATTTCCAAAATGGCCAGAAAACTGTTTTGAGCCATTTGGAAAAGGTGGGTGGCCCCCGATATCCACCTGGATCATTGGTAAACCTAATAGACAGGAATAGATTCCCCTAAGACCACAATTAACCTTGCATGTATTTGACAAATGGGAAATAGACTTCGTGGGACTAATTAACCCACCAACAAAGAGGTCAGGAGCAAGGTATATCATTACTGTGACAGAGTATCTAACGAGATGGGCCGAAGTAGCACCAATAAAATATTGCAGCACAAAGACAACATAACACTTCCTATTTGAGCAAGTGATCACTATATCTGGATGCCCAAGGATTCTGATGAGTGACAAAGGCACTCACTTCATTAACAATACTATTAGGGATATGACCAAGGAGTTTGAAGTATATCATCAAAAGAGTACACCATATCACCCTCAAGCAAATGGAACAGTGGAAGCCTTTAATAAGATCCTAGAGAATCACTGACAAATATTTGTAACATCAACAAGGATGATTGGGACCTGAAGATACCAACAGTACTATGGGAATATAGGACTACATGCAAAAAGTTGGCAGGACATACACCATTTAGGCTGGTATATGGACAATAAGCAGTGGTGCAATTAGATTTTTTGGTACCTAGCTTGCGCATAATAGCGAGCACTAACATGACAGAACGAGGCACAATCAAAGAACGACTAAGTCAACTGATGGAGATGGAGGAAGATATGATCCTAGTAGCATTTCACCAAGAGGTATAGAAAGCAAGGGATAAATCCTGTCATGACAGACATATTAAAAGGAAGAGTTTCAAGGAGGGAGACCTAGTCTTGGTGTATGAAAATAATTTTCTTCAACACCTAGGAAAGTTCAGAATGCATTGGTTGGGACCATATGAAGTGAAAACTGTCACATATGGGGGAGATATACCGTTGAAGGATTTAAGAGGCAATGAACGTAGAGGAATGATCAATGGGAGTCGACTAAAACTCTACAAGGACAATCGACCTCCCAACACTTAGGAATTTATCGCGCAGTAAAGAAAGAGGTAAAAAAAAGAAAAAAGAAAAAAGAACAGAGTTAGCGCGATGAAAAGAGAAAATTCCATGCATAGCACAAGAACGACACACTGCGCACCAAGGAATGGTGAGATAGCACAAAGCTGCTGTGCACTCAAAAATCCCAACGTGTCAGAAAAAGGACGAACGATTAGAAAAAAGAGAAAATTGGAAAAATGGCGGTTACGACAAAAAGGAGCCAACTGGCAGCATCTATCAAATTGAATGTCAAGTATTTTCAAAGCACCGTTGCATTAATTGCGCCAACTAGTAACATTGATCAAATCGAATGACACAGAATTTTGAAGTGACTTCACATTAATCACGCCAACTGACAGCGTCAAGGAAATTGAATGCCACGTATGCGAGAAGCGCCAATTGATTTAAACCACAACTTGGGTAGCTTCTCCGAGAAGCTTCACGACACTTTCTATATAAGGAAGAAACATGAGAAACATAACGCTTATTGTGAAATTGTGAAATCACAGAGCGATAGAGTATACAAATTGGAGAGCGATTTAGCAAGAGATACAAAGTGAACTAGCTTGACATAAATGAAACTTAACCACCATGGAACCACCCAAGTTTGATGCACCAAGATAGGCCTGCAGGAAACCTCAAAGCCATCATAGAGAACCACAATAGACATAAGGATTTGAACAAGAACCCACAAAGGCTGCAGAATTCATCAACTTGGACGACATTCCCTCACCTCACATGGAACCAACAAGCCCCACACCCGTGGTGGAGGAAGCCTAATCAACAACAACAATTGGCACATACGTAGAAATGAAGGAATTTGTATAGGGCCAATAGACCGAGGATGAAGGTAATCCTTCACGCCCTGAACACGCTGAAGGGGCCCATAGGGTAAATGGGACAACCCCAAAACATATAGAAGCGACCATGCCAGGACAATCACACACATCAGAGCCTGAGTAGTAGTAGGAGGGGCTAGTAGAAGATGTTACCAGTCAACCATAATCTTATGCTGATGAGGGGACAATGGAGGTTGGAACCTCAAGCCATCCACCACAACGAAAGGGAAAAAAACCCATGGCAAGGTCACCACGCAGATAGGCTACAACAACCATAGTCCTACCGCACATTCCTGAAAGGGTGCAAGCCACACCTAACCTTTTGGAGTGTGTGGAATGAATGCGCTATTCAGACCATGAAGTGGCCAAAGTAGAAAAGTTCCCAGAGTTTGCAAGGTAGGTTTACCTGAACAGTGTAGGAACAGGGCCCTTCGGGGATCCCATTTTACAACCAAAGTAGTGGGCAGCCGGATTGGCCAACACTGGAATTCTAAACCTATTGTATATTCCACAGTTTGGAAGTGGCTGGGATGAAAACAAATACATCAAGCAATTGATGGTAGTCACCCATGAAGGCTACCTATGGTTTGAAGAGACCGTCTCTATAAACGTGGTGTTCATTGCTTTTATCACTGGTCTTCCATCTCCGGGGGAGAATCTAACGCAATATCTCAATGACAAGAAAAATGAGAAGGTGTTGGTAGAGGAGATGAAAAATACCTATGGCATAGAGTGAGGGTGATCCAAATGGATGTTGGTGGCTTCCCACCTATTCCAACTGGCTCATTTTGGCATTTTTCCAGTTTGGCAGTTCTTTCCTTAGTTTTTAGGTCCCTGACTTGCAACAAAGGAACGAGATGATGGATAGTTTTGCACAAATCCTTCAGAGGCTACCAAGAGGCGACACAAATTCCTAAAATGGAGGCACCACCCCCTTCAATTTACAAATCAACTTCAATATTCCTATATTTTAAGGTTAGATGGACATAGATGCGATAGACAAATGGTTGAATCTTCTAGAAGGGTATTTCTCTATCCATAACTTCTCGAATAGAGAAAATATTACTTTTGCACTCCTCAAAGCCGTCCCCCATGTCAAATATTGGTGGGAAACTTTTTGTGAGCAAAAGGAAGCAAAGTAAGCCTCATTATTTATAGTTTCATTCAACTGGGAGTCCTTCGGGGATGCTATTAAGGAACAATACTACCCTATTGGAAAGAGACCAAGCGGTGCCCAAGTTCACAAATATCTTCCATACCTTGTGCACCAAGTTGGGTATCAAATATTCTAAATGATGTTTGGTGCTCAAGTATCGCGACGGTTTGCATAGATACATCCAAGAAAAATGGAGTTTCTGGACATATCATCCTTGGGCGCGACCTACTGATATGCCGTCAAAATTGAGCAGAAGCTCAAACAAAAGACACGGAAATTTCAGTGTGGGAACCCCTCACATCAAAATCCAGGAAAGGGCGACCCCAACCTGTAGAACAAAGGATAGAGAAAAGACAGATAACCTTAGGAAAACCAGTCCAGGCCGCAAGAAAAGAAGGACATAAAAAATACAAAGAAATATACCGTTAAGTGGTGTGACTTCCACAAGAGGCCCTAGATTAACATTGCTGATTTTCGCTCAAAGAAGTCACTGGTGGTTGAGGTGAAAGCCTCTAAATGAGATGCGGGTTCTGACTCTGAGTCAGAACTAGTAAGGGGGAGATGGATCATTGATTCAGAACCTAGTGCTACGATTGCTACCATCAAGCTCCAACTAGGTGAACCAGACGAGCCAGAGGAAGGCGAGCGCCCTTTTCGTTCACATATGTGGGTGAAGGGTACCCCATTGCACTTCATCATTAATAGTGGTAGCCATAAGAACCTCATCTCAATAGAGGTTGTCAAGCAAATTGCCTTGCTGACAATGCCGCACCCGGAACCCTACACCATCGAATGGCTTCGCCAAGGAAGCGACATCCATGTCACTCAATAATGCCGTCTTTCATACAACATCAATCCCTTCAAAGATAAGGTATTGTGTGATGTTTAAGCTCTTGAAGTTTGTAATGTTCTTTTGGGCCAACCATATTTATGGAAACTTCATGATGTATATGAGTCTAGCCCTCACAATGTTATTATTACTTTGAACAAGAAATTGTACAGGATACCTGAGGCATTCCCACCTAGTGCTATTTTCCTGATTCACTCTTAGAATGAGTGAAAGATCACAACTTCATCCAGGGTCTCTACGATTGACCTCTCCATATAATAGAGGCAAGTAGAGAAGGTCGTCGAAGATTACTTAGATATCTTCTCCTCACCTACCGTGGTACCTCTGCACTATCAAGTCAAGCACCCCATCGATCTAACCCCCGACGCACCGCTGCCCAATGGGCTAGTCTACCGCCACTCTTTGTTATAGAATGAGGATATCAAGCAACAGATCCAAGAATTTCTCCACAAGGGGCACATCTGACTTAGCTCATCACCTTGCGGGAGCCCTATCATGCTGGTATAGAAGAAATATGGAACCTGACGAATCTACATTGATTATCGGGCCCTGAATAAAATCATAGTTAGAAATTGGTACCCGATTCCACGAATCGATGACCTCCTTGATTAGCTCACGGAGGCCAAATACTTCAGTAAGATTGATCTGAAGTCTGACTACCACGAGGTCCCGATAGAACATACATATGTATGGAAGAAAACCTTCAAGTCAAAGGAAGTTCTTTTTGAATGGTTGGTCATGCCCTTTAGTTTGAAATATCCTCTAGCCACAATGATGAGGATGATGGACGGTTTCCTATGATGCATCCCCCCTTCCCTCCTATGGATTCTATGACCTCCCAGTCTTGGATATTCAAAGTCCCTGAACCGAATTGATTCTTCGGCCCTTCAACTGACCCTGCACGATTAACACACAGGTCCCCTTGATGTTACCTACAGGTTCGAGTTAACCACAAATATTCTCTCTGATGCTTTTGGTAACACCAACCTTTCAAGTGCTAGTCCCGTGCTAGAATATTTCTCCTATGTGACCATGGGCTATGACCGTGGGTCACCTCTTTGTAAATTCGGGCTTCCCAACTTTTACGACCTCCTCCCTTTGGTTATTTCCGAAACAATTTCCTCCGAATCCGCAGATCTCTACCACGTTTATTCCTCGATCTGACAGTCCAGTTGTACTTTGGATTTCGTGACTTCACAAAAATCACACCTACTGTTATAGCAAGATTTTCCTCACCATTACTATCCTTCATAGAGGGCCTTTTTCCATTTCCCTATGTAGAATTTTAATCCATTTTTGATGAATCCAGAGCTAAAAATATACATTTTTCCACGTATACACTCCCTAACTGCTATGCAATATGTGTATACGCTTGCTGCTCCATTACATCTCGCGTATATCAGGATTTGTGCCAAACAATAGAAAATGAGGTTGGATTTCCATTTCACGACAAAATACCTCTGATCCTTGGCCTTCCATATACCAGAAACGTTTCGACTCGGCCCTTCAGCTGCATCCTAGAGGCTATAAGAGCACAATTTCGAACTATGGAAAAGGAGGAAAAATAATTCAACTTTGAGAGAAAAGTTACTCTAGAGAAATTAATTCATATTGAGTCTGCATCCCTTTGTCCTTCAAGTGTGAACACAGTGTTCAACCCCCAATATCTTCCCTTATTATCGAGAGGACCTCTTTGCCTCTTTCTCATGAGCTTGCCTTTGGTGGAGGATTGAAGTGGTGGGGACCTAGTTGGAAGGAACTTTGTTTCCTGGTTTTGAACCATGCCGACACGAAAGTTTGTAATGTTGACACTTCTGTTGATCAATTATTAATAGAATTACTCCTTTCCCGTCCTATTGGTATCTTGCAAATATATGATTATTATCCATGGGCGTGTTTGTAATGTTTATTAATGGATTATGCTATCTGATGTTCTAACCCCTTTTATATCATCACTATATACTTGCTTTTCTTGTTTGTTGAGAACTTCTCGTAGGTATAAAGCTTTGGGTCAAAGTGATCAATGGTGGAACATCATCAAACGCTGGATTGAGGTAGGCCTCTTTATTGTATTTCACATTAGTTTATATATCATATGTTGGAATTGAGTTGATTTCTGCAGTCATACCTGTCTGTTGTGGTTTACCCTTAGCCATAAAGATTTTTTCCCTTGTAACAGAAATGGCGACTCCACTGTCTTAGTTAAGCTCTTTTCCGACTTGTCCGAAAATTGAAAATATCGCCGAGTGAACTTGTCTTTTTCACACTCGTAAATTGGATTTGAAAATACATCTATTTGGCACAAGTTTACCCCTTTTTCACACCAAGTAGACTAAAAGATATAAAAAAGGACATTTTTGGCATTAAGTTGTGATTGCATATGATTCCCTTGCTTGCTGTATTGAGCCTTTAGCCGATTCTCTCTTTGCATTATAAACCGTTGCCTAAGCAGTTTGCATCCTCAACCAAGAAGAGACTTGTTTTTATCCTTCATAATTTGACACCCTATACCCTAGAGGGAACATCACCCCGAGTGTCCATCTCCCACATGTATTTCCTTGCATTGAGCATAGGTATGTTCCACTGCTGGAACTAGTTTTTCTTACTTGCGACACTCGTTCCCTCCTCTATATCATAACATTCAATTGTTATGAAAAAACAAAAAAAGACAGGTGGGAAGGGAATACTATATTATAATTGGAAGCAGTCATGTCGCCTTTGAACAAAGAACAAAGTTATTGAGTCCTTGTGTCATCACAATTTTGGGTTTATCATGGCCTTAGGAAGCTGATTTCGCTACAGAGTTTTCTCTATCGACTGGTTACTCTTCCAACCCCCATAGAGAATGTTATTGATGCTTCCTGCATCTAATTTTCACATCATTGATTCCATTCTGCCGGAGTCCACCATATGTCTCATGATCTTGTTCAAAGGAAGTCTATCAATCTGTGTTGGCCACTTAGAAATCTTGACTTTGCATGTTGGCCATACCCTCAGTTTGTCTCATAATCACATGATACTTTGGTCTTATCATGCTCCCTGGCCCTACTTTCATCATTGGTAGGTCACCTTGAACCCAACAATCAACATTTCATCATTGGTCATTGACTGGGTGGTTTCCCTTTTGTTCGATGGCAAGACATCTATTCACACTTTGGGATTCATGCAGTGTCTTGGATTCCATTATCCTTATTGGTGGTTTCCTTGCCTTTGTCAATAGTTTTTCATCATTTGATGCTATTCAAAGGGTCCTTTTCATGTACCTCTTGCATTTGGCACACTCGAAAGACACACAGGGTTGTTGGTTCGTGAACATGTTCTTTGTCTGATCTCCACCAAATCATGAAGCTCCTGCTTTATTCCTCATGCTGAATGATGAGAGATGCCTCAATGCTCTCCTTTTAGCGGGTCTCCTTCCATCGACTTCAACTCATTTATTCTAGATATGGGACCTAGAGTTTTATGAGTACCTTGAGGCTTGTAGTCATTAGTGGCAGGCTCTCTCACCATTGACAGATGGGAATACATCAATGTCTCCTGATCAATGGATCTCTCAAGTGTTCGACACCAATTCCTTTATTCACATTTGTAGAGATGTACTCAATGCCTTGATACCTACTTTCATCATCGGTAGGCCATCTCGCATTTTTTAATGGTATACTTCAATGATAGGTAATCAAACGATGTCTCATTATGTTCGACCTCAACTTATTTATTCACATGATGTAGACTTGCACCATTGGCGGATAGTGTAGAAGACTTGAAGACATCACTATGTGGCAACAACTTTTCTGAGCTGTTGCTTCCATTTCATTGGACCAATACCTATTTGACTTCAATGATCATGGGAGATTAGATTGTACTACATGGTATACAGATATCTTCAGATTGATTTTTGAGACTGGTTTCACTGGGCCTTGTTCATGACTATGACAACTTTTGGCATACAACCACATTTGTATTTGCCTATTCATGGCCATGAACACTTGTTTGGTATATTTTTCACATGGATATGCATTGTATTATTGGTAGCCATGTATGCAAAGTCAGTACATAATGTAATGAACAATTGCGTTCTTCCAACTGGTTCTCTATGTTATCGGACTAATTGGTAGGTGCGAACACTAACTGATCTCCCTAGATCCACCTAGATCTAGAACAAAACACACCAGAACATGATGTTTTCCTTAAGTTTTAGATATTGAATTTACTAACCAAAGAGGGATGGGTGACATACCATTTAAATGTCACTTCGTCTCGCCATCAACATCTTAGCTCCGTTCCAACGCTCATACAATGATGAACCTGCAAAAGAACGCAACCAACCAAAGTGATAGTAATAACATAAAATCAATATAAACCTATGTATGTGATCAAGGAATCATACAATAAAACACAACAAGCTTTATAGGAAAGAATCATATTATTGTATCATATTAAATGTGAAAGAGAGATTACAACCATGGCCTTAATGTTGTAAGGTCCCTTCCAACTATCCTTCATTCCCCACACACTTCCACTCCAAGGATTCTAAGACCATGGATCTGATAGCTACTCACAATCTATCTTGACAAAGAAAATCTCAAAGCCACTCCAACCAAGCTGATAATTCCAAGCCACCAAAGCTAACAAAGCTCAAGAACCTCTTCTCCATGAGAGCTCCTCTTCTTTTATAAGTTGAAGAGGATAAGATGAGGAGGTTAGGATGATCCCACTAAATCATGAAAGCGAGTAAGATCCAAACCATTCGGATGCCACCTCACCATGGAAGTTTCTCCTTCTAGAAGATTCGAGAAAACGCTCATTTTTCCCACGTGTAAGCATTCTCGCACCCTGCTCATAGTGCAACCTGCGAACTGTTCGCACCCTAGCTATGATGCAGCCTGCGAGAATCAGGCATTCTCGCAACCTAATACATAGACAGCCTGCGAATTTCCTTTTTTATAAGGTTTTTACATAGGAAAATGCAACTTCTTTTCTCAGGAAAAGTTCTTCTCCTTTCTCTCTTCAGGAACTCAGGCCACTAACCCCTCTGAAGGAAACAGATAGGTTTACATCATTAATGGTCATAGGGATGACGAAAATAATGTGTAACAGAGAGCCCCCCAAAGTATGAAGTTAGAACAGAGTGATAGCTGAAATACTTTGTCAAGTGTGTGTAGGGAACAAGGAACAATCGGTCGGAAACCTGCCAACAAACAAGGAAATACAGTAAAATAATATATCATCACTGAGGTAGGCATTCCCATACTCAGAATATAAATGACTCAAAGCATAAATGCCGACATGCGAAGATCCATGTCAAGTAAGACAGGTCATGGCCACCAAACATACACTGTGGATCCATGCCAATATGAC
>ML807891.1:161152-186849 GCA_009831015.1 Picea engelmannii
AAAGCGAGTGAAAGGGTGTCATGTTCAAAAGTGACTCTTCCACAGAATACAGGTTTAGACACAATTCTTTCCCAATTTTTTCCCCCACCATTTCTGGCGAGTACCTCTTTATTTTTACACAAGCTTGAGGAGGATAACATATGTTTGTTGATGTAATATCATCCTTTAGATGAGTCCCTCGGAGTATGTTTAACGAACCCTAGGAAGGAGTGGTTCGGTCCCATTGCAGGTCTTTCGATGTTTATTTAACGAGTCCAAAGAAAGAAAACTCATGGGTTTTTCATGTTTATAGAGTCTGAAAAACACTTAAAAGAGAATTCTCTCAGTTCCTTTTTCGTAAAATAGTTTGGATGAGACCGAAAAAGAGATAAACTATCACTCAACATATGTTTTCTTCAAATACTTTAACGAGTGTGAAAAGAACAAGGTCGCTCGACAATCTTTTCATGTTTAGAGAGTCTAAAAAGAGCTTAAAGGGAACTCCGGGGGGTTCCTTTTTCGTATAATCTTTACGAGTCTGAAAAAGTGAGAAAAGTATACTCGGTTTCATTCTCATTGATTTACGAGCACGAGAAAAAACAAAGACTAAGCTCATGATTGTTTTTATTTTTACGCAAGCTTTAAAACAAAACAAAACTATGCTTGGGATAGATTTTAATTTTTACACAAGCTTAAAAAATAAACAAAACTATGCTTGGACCTGGTTTCATTTTTACACAAGCTTGAACCAGAGGAAACTATGCTTGAGGTAAGTGGTTTCATTTTTACACAAGCTTGAACCATGGAAAACTATGCTTGCAACTTCCCAATGCATAACACATCGATGGTTGGTACTTAGCCCCCAGCTTAAGAAACTAGCGACTCAACTTCAACATGTAGTCCAGAGGCTGAGGCAAATGCGCCCCAAGCTTCGTTTCATCCAATTGCAAAGGAGAATGAAATGAAGCTTCAAATACTAGACGAAGGACGTGACTCAAATAGAGAGGGGGGAAAACTATTTCATTTTTTAACGAGCTTGAAATAGAAACAAGAACTATGCTCGTAACTTCTGTTTCATTTTTTAACGAGGTTTCCTCAAAGATGCAAAAACTATCCTCGAAACCTCTATTTCATTTTTTAACGAGGTTGACGCAGAGATGCAAAAACTATCCTCGAAACCTCTATTTCATTTTTTAACGAGGTTGCCGTAGAGATGCAAAAACTATCCTCAAAACCTCTCTTATTGATCATGGATTCCAGGAGGACAATGCTCTGGAATGACACCATGTCAAGGGACAAAACTCGGTCATGGATTCCAAGAGGTCTTCACTAGAAGGAAGAAACACACTCTGGAAGGACACCATGTCGAGGGTCGTGACAGGAGTAAAGAGATCAGACTCTAACAACCCTATCGAAGAGATCACCATGTCAACTACTGGATCTAAGTCATTAAAAGTTGAAGCCATGAGAGACAATTCCACATAATTGACCTGTGGTGGGGGCAATACCATATGCATATAAGAACCATTCAGGGAGGCAATCCAGGCAAGGTCAATGAATGAATGTTGATCAACAGTCACAACCCGTCCATCGTGAGGGAAATATATCACACGAAAAAGAGTAGATACAATATCTTTCATGGCATAGACATAATATCGCCCAAGGAGTAAATCAAAATTCAAGGGGTCTTGGACTACCATGACGTTAATAAAGACAATTTTCCCTCCCAAAGTTACAGGAAACTAAGAAAGGGTCCCTAAAGGTTGACCGGTTCTTTTGTTAAAAGCTAACAGATTCTGTGTAATCGGTGCAAGTGGAGGATAACCCAAAGCTTTCCAAGCAATAGAGGACAAAATACTAATTGACGAACCTTCATCTATCAGCGTTGCCAAGCAATCCCCACTGGAGTCGCCAATTTTGTTATCGGACTAATCGGTAGGTGCGGACACTAACTGATCTCCCTAGATCCACCTAGATCTAGAACAAAACACACCAAAACATGATGCTTTCCTTAAGTTTTAGATATTGAATTTACTAACCAAAGAGGGATGGGTGACATACCATTTAAATGTCGCTTCCTCTCGCCATCACCATCTTAGCTCTGTTCCAACGCTCATACAATGATGAACCTGCAAAAGAATGCAACCAACCAAAGTGATAGTAATAGCATAAACTCAATATAAACCTATGTATGTGATCAAGGAGTCATACAATAAAATACAACAAGATGATGAAAATAATGTGTAACACTCTACCACTCCACTTCTGGGTTATTTATAATGTATTTCGGTCATTGCAGATACTCCTCTGATCTCACACATTAGGGGGCATATGTTATAGCAAGATTTTCCTCACCATTGCTATCTTTCACAGAGGGCCTTTTTCCATTTCCCTATGCATACTTTTTATCCCTTTTTGATGTATCCAGAGCTAAAAATATACATTTTTCCACATATACGCTCCCTAATTGCTATGCAAGATGAATATACGCTTGCTGCTCCATTAAATCTCACATATATCAGGATTTGTGCCAAAAAATACAAAATGAGGGTGGGTTTCCATGTCACGACAAAATACCTCTGATCCTTGGCCTTACATATACCGGAAACGTTCCAACTCAACCCTTTAGTTGCATCGTGGAGGCTATAAGAGCACAATTTATAACTATGGAAAAGGAGGAGAAAGCATTCAACTTTGAGATAAAAGTTACTCTGGAGAAATTTCTTCATATTGTGTTTGCATCCCTTTGTCCCTCAAGTCTGAACACAATGTTCATCTGCCAAGCTCTTCCCTTATTATTGAGAAGACCTCTTTGACTCTTTCTCATGAGCTTGCCTTTGGTAGAGGATTGAAGTGGTGGGGACCCAGTTGGAAGGAACTTGATTTCTTGGTTTCGAACCGTGCCGACACGAAAGTCTGTAATGTTGACACTTATGCTGATCAATTATTAATATAAATACTCCTTTCCTGTCCTATTGGTATCTTGCAAATATATGATTATTATCCATGGGCGTGTTCGTAATGTTTATTAATTGATTATTCTATCTGATGTGATAACCCCTTTTATATCATCACTATATACTTGCTTTGCTTGTTTGTGGAGAACTTCTCACAGGTATAAATATTTGGGTCAAAATTATCAACGGTGGAACGTCATCAAACGTTGGATTGAGGTAGGCCTGTTTCTTGTATTGCACATTAGTTTATATATAATATGTTGGAATTGAGTTGATTTTTGCAGTCATACCTATTTGTTGTGGTTTACCCTTAGCCATAAAGATTTTTCCCCTTGTAACAGCTCTCCATGCAGCTTCTCCAGACCTCTATCTCCTGGATTTTCTAATCTATTTTCCCGTGTCTTCTCGCAACCAACGGCTAAGATCGCTTCGCGACTTTGTGACTTCAACGATCCCACTTCTTAACACTCTAAACACTCTGAATTTTGAAATGTCGAAATTCTTCGCGACTAACCTCCATGCAAATTTATCCAGATCTGACGGCCTGGAATGATCCCAATCCCTCCTTGACAGATCTTGCTTGTTAATTCTGGGAAACCTTAAAGGACTCTTCCCTTTGAATAATTATTTCCACTCTCCCTCCTGAGCTTGTTCTTTCTCAAACTTTTTCCTCTTTATAGTACTCTCTTCGAAACTTAGTCAAATTTCAGTCGGTGCATGCCTTGCAACATGTCCTCCTCCACGAATTAGCTTCTTTGTGAATGAATTCCGCTACTCCTCCTGAGCTTCTGGGTCAAAAGACTCTGTCGCGAACTCCTTGCGGACAAACTTCCTTCAATCTTGATTCTTGAAGGATGACTATGCACTCCTTGCAACAATCCTTCCACGATCTATTGTTCCCTCTGAACAATATGACTCGGAGTGCGTTTGGTCTACAAACACCTTCAAACTGTCCCTCCTGAACTTTCCGAGTCAAAGCGGACTCTGTCATGCACACCTTGTAGACGCTATGCACTCTTTGTACATATAAATTTCACATTATCTCTTCTGAGCTTATGAGTCGAAACAAACTTTGTCAATGCACTCCTTGAAGACAATACGCATTCCTTGCATAATCCCGTGAAGAGAAACAATTGAAACGTATATAATATCTCATAGATTCATACATTCAACAATGTAAATTCATTCAAAAACACAAGAATGAGTAAATAACAGAGAATTGCATTTAAACAGATAGTCTACCATTCATTCCTTTAGATAGACACAACCATAGCAACACCAGTAATTTGGAACGATGCTTCTCTGCTATATTCATTCAACTGAAAATATACATGTTTTCATACACTTTGATAAGATTTATCAACTTCTACAACATATACAACAAACTCAATAATAAATTCAACAACCTCTTATGGGCAACAATACAAAGCTTTATACAAGAGGGGCTCTTTGAGCCTTTCCCTCCAACTACTCTAGATCTATTCGATCGAAATAAAAGAATTCAACTACTTAATATTTAGTACAATAAATATTTGTGACAAACAGATAAGATCAAACACATCGAATTTGTATTGCATGTGGCTTCATTAAAATAAAATACATCCTCCAATGATCTCAGGTGATTGTCCAGCTCCAAAACATAAAGATGTTCTTTAATTACAATCCTTTCAAAATATTTACGTGATATGCCACTTTAAAATTTAAAATCTCTTCAAAATGAGTGCTAGGCGCTGAGCTATCCTCCACTCGTGCTTTGCTGGTGATGCTCCTGCATCATACGCCTCTAGTTGAAAAATTCATGGACTCCTGTCCATGAGATCCTGCACCGACTTTCCATGCTTCTGGATATCCACTTCGTTTACCCAACTGGCATCTTCTATTGAGCATCCTTTCCAATTTACCAAATACTCAAAATATGTTTTTCTCCCGGTCTTCTTACCATTTCGCCGAGCTGCGATATTCTCCATCTGCTGCTTGTGTACTACAAACATATTCTCTTTCCACTGAATCTCTTTCTGATCTTCTGATCTTCTGATCCTTTGGTTCCATCTTCCCTGTAAGGATACATGTTTGAAACGTTGAATATGGGCGATATACCCACATCTTCTGGCAACTCTATCTCATAATCATTTTCATCAAATTTTCGTAGGATCTTGCACGGTCCTATCTTCTTCAGCTTTAGTTTATTATATGTTCCTCTTGGGAACCTCTCCTTCTTGATATGTGCTAGAACTCGATCCCCCACTTCAAATTGAAGTTTCCTCCTATGTTGATCAACTTTGCATTTATATTCACTGCTGCTCCTTCGCAACTTCTCTTTGATTTGAATATGAAGCTCCTACATTTCTGCAACAAAGTCTTTGGCTCCAATGCTTCTGAATTCACTCTACTCCAAATATCACAACTCTGACACTCCCCTTTGATTCATTCCATACACTATTTGAAATTGAATCTTTCCGGTACTTCTGTTTACTGAGTCATTGTACGCAAACTCTTCTTGTGCTAGAATTTGATCACACTGACTATGATGTTCGGTGACCAAACTTCTCAACAAATTTCCTAAACTTTGATTCACCACCTTAGTCTGTCCATTCATTTGAGGGTGATATGAAGAACTAAAGGTAAGTTTTTTTCCCATATTCTTCCACAACTTTCTCCATAAATGACCAACAAATTTGGTATCTTTGTCTGAAACAATACTCCTGCGCAACCCATGAAGTCTCACAACCTCCTTGAAAAACAAGTTACCAAAGTACATTGCATCTCTAGTTTTCTGGCATGGGATAAAGTGTGTCATATTTGAAAATCTATCAACTACCACAAATATGGAATCACTTCCCCTTTGGTTCCTTGTCAATCCCAACAAAAAATCCATGCTTATTGCATCCCAAGGCCTCTCTAGAATAGGAAATGGTTGATACAACCCAGTATTTTGTCTCTTTCCCTTTGCATACTGGAAAATCTTACATTTGTTCACAAAATTCTTCACTTCTTACCTTATACCTAGCCAATAGTATGAACTGTTCAGCTGCGCAAATGTTTTTTCATGGCCGAAATGTCCGGTTAGACCTCCATTATGCTTTTCCTTCAAGAAATTTTCTCTCAACGAGCACTTTGGTATGCACAATTGACATCCATTAAATAATAACCCATCTTAAATCAGGTATTCTGTCCACTGACTTATGTCTATAAGCACATGATTCACACATGCTTCATATGCCTTTTTGAAATCTGGATCATCACAATACATTTCCTTAAGGTGTTCAAACCCCAAGATTTTCACTTGAAATTCCTGCAGAATTAGACATCTCCTGCTCAATGCATCAACAACCTTGTTAGCATTACCAGAAATGTGTTTAATGACAAAAGTGAAAATTTTCATAAATTCTATCCACTTAGCATGTCTTTGGTTTAACTTCTCCTATTTGGTTATGAATTGTAAAGCCTGATTATCGCTATACAAAACAAACTCTTTTGGAACAAGGTAGTGCCTCCATTTATTTAAGGCTTGAATTATGGCGTAAAAATATTTATCATATGTGGATTACTTTATCTTAGTATCATTCAACTTCTCGTTGAAATATGCAACATGCCTATTATCTTGGCTCAAGACTGCTCCAATTGCAACTCCACTCGCATCACATCTCACTTGAAATGTCTTCCTGAAATCTGGCAAGACCATAGTCAATTGTTATGTTATCTTATCCTTCAATATATTGAATCTTTTCTCAGCCTCTTCTGTCCATTTGAAATACTTATGTCTTTTCTTCATTGTATCCATCATTTGTGTGCCGATTTCACTGAAATTTCTGATGAACTTCCGATAGAAACTTGCTAATCCATGGAAGGTTCACACTTAAAATATACTCCTTGGTGATGAACATTCTCTAATTTCTCTCACCTTCTTGGGATCCATCTTCAATTCATTTGAAGAGATCACAAAACCCAAATAAATGAGTTCTATTTTCATAAAAGAGGATTTATTTAAAATTATGAGCAACTTCTCTCGCTGCAATCTCCTCATCACTAACATTAAGTGCATCAGATACTCTTCTTCAGTTTTACTGAAGACTAGTATATCATCCAGATTTATGATTACAAACTTACCAATAAAATATTTCAACACTTCATTCATCAACCTCAAAAAAGTACTCGACACATTTTTTAAGTCAAACGACATAACAAGACATTCATACAATCCCTCATTTGTCTTGAAGGATTTTTTCCACTCATCACCTTCTCTCATCCTTATCTGGTGATATCCACTTTTCAAATCTATCTTTGAAAAATAGTTTGCTCCACTTAAGTAATCCATTAAGTCATCCATTAAGTCATCCATCCTGGGCAATGGAAATATGTACCTAATGGTGATCTTGTTTATGGCCCTTGAGTTTGAACACATTCTCCATCCTCCATCCTTCTTCGGACTCAACATAGTAGGTACTACGCATGGACTCAATCTTTCTCTGACCAAACCTTTGTCTGACAAATCTGACCTTGTCTCTTTACCTCCTCATTCTCTTGAGGTGTTAATTTGTACGATACTGTATTTGGTAGTCTTTCTCCTAGTATCAAGTCAATGTGATGGCTGATACCTTTGATAGGTGGCAATGAGCTCGACAAATCATCCACCACTGTGTCGGAAAAATTATCCAACAGTTCCTGAACTTCTTCAGGTAGATCCTCCATAAAAGTACTTATAAGGATAAATTTCGGCTTCCTCACTACAACAAATTGCATCTCTTATTCTTTCTTAACTTCACTCAGGAGTTCCTTCCCACTCATGAGAAGTATTCTCATGCTGGCTTCTTCCTTCACTTTCTTTTCCTCAATCGGAAGCAACATATGTGTCCCACCATTCTTCTCCAAAGTATAAGTATTATTTCTCCCATCATGGATGAAATTCCTGTCATGCTGCCATGGTATTCCCAACAAAACATGACATACATCCATGGGAATCACATCACACAGAATATCATCTCTATATCCTCATATTTTAAATTCAACAAGGCATTGTTTAGTTACCATTACCTGATGACCTTTCTGCATCCATGAGAATTTATATGGACTTGAATGTGCATTCGTATCTAGCTCCAATTTCTCCACCATATCAGTGGATACTAAGTTATCAGTGATCCCACTGTTAATTATCACCTTGTATACTCTGTCTTTAGTCTTGCAAGCTGCCCTGAACAAACTTTTCCTCTACACTAGATTTTCAACCCCCTGCTCTGGATTTAAGAGAACCTTCTTCATCATCAAATATTTTCCATCTTCTGCACCTTCTGCCTCAACATTCTACTCTGCTCTTCCGAAATGTGAGATTCACCTCCTTCTTTCTTTCTCTCAGGGCATTCCCAAGACATGTGTCCTATCTTTCAACATGCATAACACCTTACCTCTCCTCCTTTGCCTCTTCCTCTTACTCTAGGAAAAGACTTTCTACCACCACTCTGTCTCCCTCGGGAACTTCCTCCTCTTTCAGAGTGATCATGTGGTTTCTAAGTCTCACCTTTGGGCTTCTATGCCTTGTCATGGGAAATTCCCTTGCCTCCATTAAAACTTCCACCTCTGCTTCACTGACTCTACTTTCTAGCCAACTTTTCTTCTTCTTTCAGAGAAACCCGATAAGCATCCTCCACTTTCCTTACTGTCATCCTACTGATTTCATCCTGGATTTCATATCTCAGGCCGTTGATATACATGGATACTTTTTCTTCATCTCTCTCTCTATTTCCAGCCCTGATATTCAGTCTATATAACTCCTCTGTGTACTCGTTGACAATCATTCCTTACTGCCTTAGGTTCTGCAATCTCCTGAATAGATTTATCTGGTAGTCATTGGGTATGAATTTAACCTTTAGCTTGGCTACCATTCTATCACAGCTCTTAATATTTTGTTTTCCTTTGCTCCTTCTGTCAGCCTGCATTTCATCCCACCACAACGCTGCATGTCCTTTCAACTTGGTGACAACATGTTTCACCTTTTTCTCCTCATCGACATATTCATATTCAAAATACTTGTCCATTTCTTGTATCCAATTAAACAATTTTTCAACATCCAAATTACCTTCATACATTGGGATGTCTATCTTTGCTCTAGCTCCCAACTTGACAACTGCTTTCAGCAAGCATTCTTCCGCATCATCCTCCACCACAACTTCTTCAACTTCCACTTCTTCATTCTCTTCATCATTGATGTCTCCAGTTTCAGGTGCTCTCCTTTGCGTTGTTTCCATGGAATCCAATCTTGCTCGGAGTTCTCAAATCTCCCTTTCCATAGCTTGATTTTCTACAGGTGGCTCTGCACGTCTCCCAGGCGTCATGGTGCTGAGGTATCTGATACCAATCGATGATATCAACCTACTTCTTTGTCTCCTCTCTCCTTTACCTGAAAACAAATTTAGGTTATGATACCACTTTGATGCAACCCCCCTTCCCTCCTGGGGATTCTGTGACCTCCTCGTCTTGGATATTCAAATTCCCTGAACCAAATTGGTTCTTCGGGCCTTAAACCGACCCTACACGATTAACACACATTTCCCCTTTATGTTACCTATAGGTTCGAGTTACCCGCAACCCTGCTCTCTGGAACTTTTGGTAACACCAACCTTGCGAGTGCTAGCCCTGCGCTATACTCTTTCTACTATGTGACCATGGGTCACCTCTTCATAACTTCAATATTCACAACTTTTATGACCTCCACCCTTTGGTTCTTTCCGAAATGCTTTCCTCCAAATCCACGGATCTATGCCACGTGTCTTCCTGGATCTGACGGTCCAACTGTACTTCAGATTTCGTGACTTCGTGAAAATCACACCTACTCCCAACACAACTTTTTCGGACCTCTATCTCCCATATTTTCTAATCTACTGCCTCATTTCTTCTCACAACCAACAATTAATATCACTTCATGACTTTGGGGATCCCACTTCTCAACACTCTAAACACTCCGAATTCTGAAGTGTCGAAATGCTTCACGGACAAGCTCCATGAAACTTTCCCCATATCTAACGGTCGGGAATGATCCCAATCCCTCTTGGACGAATGTTGCTCATTAATTATTGGAAACCTTAAAGGACTCTTCCCTTTGAATATTTATCACCGCTATCCCTCCTAAGCTTGTTCTTTCTCAAACGTTTTCCTCCTTAGAGTACTCTCTTCGAAACTTAGTCAAATTTTAGCTGGTGCATGCCTTGCAATAGGTCCTACTCCACGAATTAGCTTCTCTATGGATGAATTCTACTACTCCTCTTTAGCTTCCATGTCAATATAATCCATCACGCACTCCTTGCAGACAAAATTTCTTCAATCTTGATTCTTGAAGGATGACTATGCACTCCTTGCAACAGTCATTCCACACTCTATTGTTCCCTCTGAACAATATGACTCCAAGTGAGTTTGGTCTATGAACACATTCAAACTTTCCCTCCTAAAATTTCTGAGTCAAAGAGGAATCTGTCATGCACACCTTATGGATGCTATGCACTCTTTGCACATATAAAGTTCACGTTATCTCTTCTGAGCTTATGAGTCGAAACAGACTCTGTCAATGCACTCCTCGTGGACAATATTCACTCCTTGCATAAGCTTGTGAAGAGAAAAAATTGAAACTTATCCAATATATCAGAGAGTCATACATTCAACCATGTAAATGCATTCATAAACACAAGAATGATTAAATAACAGATAATTTCATTTAAACATAAAGTCTACCATTCATTCCTTTAGACAGACACAGCCATAGAAACACCAATCATTTGGAACAATGCTTCTATTCTATATTCATTCAACTGAAAATATACATGTGTTCATACACTATGATAAGATTCAAAAACTTCTAGAACATATACAACAAACTCAATAATAACTTCAACAACCTCTTCTGGGAAACAATACAAATCTTTATACAAGAGGGGCTCTTCGAGTCTTTCCCTCCAATTACTCTAGAGCTATCATATCAAAATAAAAGCATTCAACTACTTAATATTTATTACAATAAATATTTGTGACAGACACATAAGATCAAACACATCGAATCTGTACTGCTGCATCTTAATTAAAATAAAATACATCCTCCAACGATATCAAGCGATCTTCCAACTCCAAAACATTAAAGATGTTCTTTAATTACAATTCTTTCCAAAGATTTACGT
Source organism: Picea engelmannii (assembly GCA_009831015.1). Lineage (NCBI taxonomy): Eukaryota > Viridiplantae > Streptophyta > Pinopsida > Pinales > Pinaceae > Picea > Picea engelmannii. Next base: position 172,245 of record ML807891.1, read on the forward strand.
GACATGCCACTTTAAAATTTAAATTTCTCTTCAAAATGCGCGCTAGGCGTTGAGATGTCCTCCACTCGTGCTTTGCTGGAGATGCTCCTGCATCATCCTGCGACCATTCACCAATAATTTTGTAGTGGTGTATCTAGATGCAATCCTCATTTACAACAAGACTTGGGCAGAACACTTGCAAGATATTCAACATGTTCTGCACACCCTGTGACATCACCAGCTCTATGCCAACTTGGAAAAATGCTCCTTCAACATGGACATGGTTCATTACCTCAGCTATATCATTGATCAACATTGCATACATGTGGATCCAACCAAAATCCAAGTCATCGATGACTCACTAGCCCCAACCACACTCACCGAGATTTGGAGCTTCTTGGGCCTTGTTAATTTCTACCATAGCTTCATGTTGGGATTCTCCCATATTGCATGGGCCCTAAGCCAAGTAACCAGAGGTGGTGGTAAGGAGAAATTTGTGTGGGGCCGGTCCCAATAACAAGCATTCGATGATTTAAAGCAGCGCTTGTGCTCAACCCCAATACTTTCACTACCATATCTGAAGCAACCCTTTGAGATCGAGACAGATGCTTCAGAAAATTATGTGGGCACTTTTCTCACTTAGCACGATCACCTCGTGGCCTATCATAGCGAGACAATATAAGATGCTTTTCGTAAGTAACCTACTTATGACAAATAAATTTACTCCATTGTGAAATCCTACTGCCAGTAGAGACATTACATTCTTGGGAAGGAGACAATCATCTACACTGATCATAAGCCACTATAGTTCATGCAGACACAAGGAAAATTGGATAATGACTGCCATTAGAAGTGGTCCATGTACTTGCAGCAATTCCAACTCAACATCAAGTATAAAAAATGAACCACCAACCACGTCGCTGATTGCCTTAGCAGACTGCCAGTCGTGACACTCACCACGATGCTAGACTCTTGCAGACATGAGACCTGTCGATGGCCCCAAATCTATGAGATAGACCTTGACTTCTCCACCACGTACCAAATGCTGGGCACAAACATAGTTGTCACTAATTTCCATATTCAGGATGGGCTGTTGTGCCATCTGGTCCATATTTTCATTCCATAAAGCGAGCGAGTGAATCTGATATGGGAATCCCACTACAGTTGGGTGGCAGGACACTTTGACGTCAAAAATATAGTGGGAATGCTGCAAAAACATTTCTACCGGATGAAACTTCGACAAGATGTCAACAAGTATATTAGGTCATGCACTGCCTATGCGATTGCCAAACCAACCACTAAGAAACAAGTTATGTACACCCCTCTACCTACTCCTGATAGGCCATGGGAATCCATCTGAATAGAATACATGTTGGGCCTCCCATCCACCAAGAGGGGAAACACTGTGTTTTTGTGGTTGTGGAACGCTTTTCTAAGATGGTGATTTTGGATGCCTGTAAGAAGAGCATCACAACATAGGCCACTGTCGATCTCTTCTTTGAATGAGTCTGGGTACATTTTGGAATCACACAAACCATTTTCTTAGATTGGGACAATTGATTTATCAACACATTCTGGTCAAGCCTCTGGTCACTACTGGACACCAAGCTCACCAAATCCACGACCTTCCACCCCCAGACAAATGGCCAAACCAAGGTCGTAAATAGAATGATCATGCATATCCTTCACATGTATAATTCCAAGCACCCTCTCACATGGGATGAGAGTCTCCTCTATGTTCAACATAACTATAACCAAGCCCTCCGAAGATCAACAGGTCACAACCCCTTTCAGGTGGGGTTGGTATTCCAACCATTGGGTCCCATAGATGTTGCACTACCCCTTGCGGTCACCTTGCCCGACTCATCTCTTACTCCAAATGAAGTTGAAAAACCCACCTAGTTCATTGAGCGGATCCATCACATCTGCCAATAGGTTTAGGATATCCTACAGAAGTCCAATGACAAGTACAAGCAACGCCATGATCAACATCGGGTGCCACATAAGACTCAAGTGGGAGATAAAGTTTGGTTGCAGTTGTAGAAAGAACATCTTACAGGACCCCATTGAAATCTTCACCCACTCTATTATGGGCCATACACCATCACCAAGGCCATGGGTGATAATTTTTTCGAGCTCAACATTCCTCCTTTCCTTGGCTTGCACCCAGTGTTCAACGTGGATATCCTTTGACCGTATTTACCAGCATTATTGGAAACCTCAGAGATAACAGAATAACTAAAACCAACATATCTCAACCTTGACTACATAGAACAAGAATCCGATGATCATATTGTGGAAAAACAGATCAAGGGAACTTGCCAACAAAGGATCCAATTTTATCGAGTTGTCAAAGCAAGGCAACTCATGCACCAAGGAAAGTGGCTCCCCCGGGGCCAAATTCAACAAATTTTTCCTCATCTGATGGGGGAAATCAATGAAATGGAGACCATTGCTTCCTAAGGGGAGAGTATTGATCCATATGGATGTCATTTTCCTCCCACCTATTCCAACTTTCTCATTTTGGTAGTTTTCCAGTTTGGCAGTTGTTTCCCTAGTTTTCGTGTCCCTGAATTGTGGGGCCATTTGAGGCCCTAAAATTTTTTTTTTAGGGCTCACCATAGTCAAAATTACCTTTGATAGATAGAAGAAAAATGTGTTGTCCTCGTATATACCTTTCCAACGGGCTATCGTGCGCCTAAAAAAAATATCGTATGCAAAAGTTATGACCCTAGGAAGTTGATGTACTAACTTAATGACTTTTGGTGCTTCATCTCCTAGGGTTGGTTTTTTTGGATGTATAGGGTTTTTGACATTCTTGTTTATTTTAAAAGGGCCTCAAAAGCCTCATTTTAATCATCTTCTTGCGGATGAGCACAATCGTCACATCTCTTCTCATAGATAAACCGCCACCATTCTAGCAATCTTGTTTCCGCTGCATTTTATAGTTTAACCTTATTTTCTTATTGAATAGAAATCGATATTACTCTATATTTGTTATTCTTTGTTAAGAATATTTTGATAATAATATGTATTCATTTCATTCTACAAATATATTCCAGATCAGTGGTATCAGATCGGTTTGCTCATTGTTTTTCTTAATGCATGTCCCTAACGAGGTTAGGGTACAAAGAATCGGGTCTCAAGCTTGTTTCTCTTGAGGACAAAATATCTCACATGCCCAAAAGACCTCCCATGGAAGAAGAAAAGAAATACAACAGGACAAGAGATCCCTTCAAAATGTTTCTCTAGGAATCCCTCATGCAATAGAGGAACGAGATGATGGATAGTTTTGCACAAATCCTTCGGCGACTACCAACATGCGACACATCTTCCTCAAACAGAGGCGCTGCCCCCTTCAAGGTACAAATCAACTTCAATATTCCTATATTTGAAGGTCATATAGATGCAGATGCAGTAGATAAATTGTTGAATCTGCTATAAGGGTATTTCTTTGTCCATAACTTCTCGAATTGAGAAAAGATTACTTTTGTGCTCCTCAAAGCCATCCCCCATGTCAAATATTGGTGGGAAACTTTTTGTGAGAAAAACGAAACAGAGGAACCCTCATTATTTAGAGTCGTAGTCACCTGGGATTCCTTCAGGGATGATATTAAGGAAAAATACTACCCTTTTGGAAGTTATGACGACCTGTACACAAAATGGACCACGATGCGGCAGGAAAGAGACCAAGCGGTGCTCTAGTTCACAAATATCTTCCATAACTCACACACCAAGATGGGTATCAAATATTTTGAGTTAAATATGGTACTCAAGTATTGCAGTGATCTACATAGATACATTGAGGCTATAATGGATTTTCTGGACATCTCATCCTTGGGAGAGACCTATTGATATGCCGTCAAAATCGAGCAGAAGCTCAAACAAAAGACATGGAAATTTGGGCCTGGGAACCCCTCACAGCAAAAGCCAGGAAAGGGTAGCCCCAACCCATAGAAAAAATGACAGAGCACAGATGGACAGCCTCAGGAAAACTAGTCCAGGCCACAAGCAAAGAAATCACTGAAAAGACAAAGAAAGATGTTGGGAAGTGGTGCGACTTCTATAAGAGCCCCTGGCAGAACACTGTTGATTTCCACTTGAAGGAGTCGTTGGTGGCTGAGGTGAAATCCTATGAATCAGATGTGGGTTCCTAATCTGAGTCAGAATCTGAAAGGGGGAGATAGATCATTGATGCAAAACCCAGTGCCGTTGTTGCTACCACCAAGCTCCAGTCTAGTGAACCAGACGATCCAGATGAAGGCGAGCACCTTTTTCATTCACATATGTGGGTGAAGGGTACCCCACTAAAATTCATCATTGATATCGGTAGCCAGAAGAACCTCATCTCAGCAGAGGTTTTCAAGTGATCCGCCTTGCCAACAATGCCGCACCTGCATCCATATACCATCAGATGGCTCTGTGTTGGCCCTTGGTTATGGAAGAGAGTGAAGATCAAGGAAGAAAAGGAGAAATGCGAACTATGCAAAAGACACAGTGACTGTTACTAGGTCAAAGTGAGAAAAAGAGAAGAAAAGATGGAGTGAAGCCCGAGAAAGAAGGCCGTTGGACGAGGAGATCGAGGATGACAGATCAACAAGGAAGAAGGATCATGGACAACTCAACAAGTGGAAAAATCCACTGTTAGATGCTTTGGAGCACCGCACGAGAAGGAAGGAAAGACAGGCTGGAGAAGCCCTAAAAACGCGGGTCAAGTTGACCTAGGGTTTAAACACCTAGGTTTTTGGTATCTAGGGTTTTGGACGCCTAGGTTTCGACCTAAGGATGTCGGTAAGTGATTTTAATGTATAAATAATAACCTATATGAGGCAAGAGGGTTCGTTCAGGTTCGAGTTACTCGATCTAGTTGTTGTTGGTATGTTGTGAGAGATTATTGTTATGTGAGAGAGAAGTGCTAAGTGTGAGAGCCTTCTGGTATTGTAAGATCTTTTAGTTGGGTGTGAATATTAACCCTACATCTGGGTGCGTAGGGAGGGGAGAGAAAGAGAGGAGAAGAGAGAAGATTTGCTAGCTAAGAGTGCAGACAAGAACTGTATGCTTCGTCTTAATATATTATAAAGCATAGTTCTGTAGACGTAGCCCTAGAGAGGGGGTGAACCACGTATATTTGGTGTTGTGTGTGATTGGTATTCTGTCTCTGTCCTTGATATATTGTGATTGAATTATTATGTCAGATTTGATAAGTAGATGTGTAGAATAGATATAAGCTGATAGGTGATATATGAATGTTGTGTTCTTCTTGTATTAGATCCACTTGATATTTCCCTTGGTTGTAGACATCCCTGTCTTGCAACGCCCTCATAACTACTTCGGGTGAGACTGCATCTGCTTCGCAGGTGTTTCCGAAAGGGCCAATAGTTAGGGCTTGTTGGTGCACTCTTGGAGTTGAATCTTGGGTCTTCCCCTGTGCCAACAAATGGTTCCGTTGCCGAGATAGGAATCTTCGTGTGGAAATGTCAAGGTGGTTCCCATCAAAGACAAAGATTCAAAAGTGGATAGAGGAGAAAGAAAAGGAATTCGCTGAAGCCTAGAACAAGAACCCTAATCTAAGTACAGAGGATTGGTTGAAGAGACATTTTTTTACTGATATACACGAGATATTATTTGGAGGAATCCATTAGGAACGATACGAGTGGTTAGCCAGGTTGGCAAATACCAAGTTTGAGGTCAGATCTAGACATCCTGTAGTTTGGACGTTGGAATTGATCAAGAAGGTCAAGAGAGTTGATAACGTCATGTCAAGAGTAGTGGATCATTGGCTCGATATCACCATTGGAGGCTACATCACCGAGTTTGCTATTGACAGACTAGAGTCGTATAGCCAAGTCGAGAGATATTTTTTCAAGGAACCCAGAGGAAAATTTTTACGCTTTCTGAAGTTGAGAATCAAGATGTTGTTGCATGAGAAGAACGTCTTGAAGATACAGTAGATTGGACGAATCTGAAAAGGATAATGTTCAAAAATTCAGACAACGACAACGACACAGAGGCTGGACATACATGCAGTGGGAAAGTTTTCAAAGAAGTTCATCTTGCGAACTTGTTTAAGAAGAACTATGGGGACGAGGGTTTCTATAGTGGAGAAGAAGCATATTTGACGAACGAAGAGCATTTAGAACCCACTAGGGCAGAGGAAGAGGAAGCTGAAGAAATTTTTTGGGAAGAATGTTGGCACAAGGGAAGATCCAGGGTTCAATGCTCAAGAGTTAACCAACAAAACCCTAACTACCGACCATTCGGAAACACTTGCAAAGCAAATGAAGTATCACCCACGGTAGAGGCAGGGGTGGTTGTAGGACTCAAATGTCTGCAGCCTTAGTTGGGACACAGATCTGTGATTATAGCACTTAAAAATCATCTAGCATGGCTTATACATCAATATTCAACCCTTACAACACTTCATAGATAGAACAAAGTATCGTAGTGAGTACTTAGATCTAAGATAATTCAACACTTAGCCATAAAAATATAGATCAGGTTCAGTAGACCAAGAGCTAAGCATATATCAGATCTAACATTCATTCCTATCTTAGAAGCACAAAGCATAACTAAATCTATTTAATCACATCAAGCACTTAGGCAAGAAGGAGATAAACACATTAGGTCGAAGCACAGAGCACAATACACAAAGTTACCGTGGTTCACCCCCACCCTGGGGCTACGTCCACAAGATATTATTCTTTATTATCTCAGTCAAGCAGTTACAACACAAAGCTTCAATAATCCTTGATTTGCACAGGACAAAATATCTGCGCGGCTCGCTAGATCCTTCTTCCTTGCAGTTCAGCACAAAACAACTTGCAAGCTTCTTATAATCATGCACAAAGCATTTACAAGATACATCCGATCACATAGATCCGGTTCTGGCACTAAGATATCACATAGATTTACTACTCTCCCCTTTTTCCCCTTCTTCTCTTACATTGCCTAAGTATTTATTTATAGATTACAAAAATGTGCCTAAACGTGGGTGAAACCACGGGCCGACATCCCTTTCCTGTTACATTAACCCAAAACCCTAAAGGGACCCAAAAATAGGTCTATTTTCCCTAATTTCTGCTCCGTGTTGCGCTCCATCTTTGACAAGCTGTCGAAGTCCCAAAAATGGTCAAATATGACCAAGTATTCTTCAAAACTTGGTCAAGGGACAACAGGCCCCCACCACTCACCTGTGACTCGTCTCGAGTAACTCTGGTGTGATCAATTCCACCTCGAATGCTTCAAGCTTGGCTCGAGATGCTTCGACCTGCTGCAGTGCGACAACCTCTTGCTCAGTGAATTCTTGGATCACTGTGTCATTGAGTGGTCCTTCTAGGCGTCATTCTGCAGTGATGACAACCTGTTCCAGTTCATCTTCCTGGATTTCAAGTTCAGCGAACAACTCGCATGCCTTTTCTTGGATTGGCTGAAGTTGTTGGGAGACTTCCATCACTTTACTTTGCAGCGTATGTACCTATTTTTGGGTTGTGCATTGTTCTGCGAACCTCTTCATTATTTCGACTAGAGTCAAAGTCTTTATCTGCGCCTATAGTGTGTTTGCATGATGTTTTTCTTCTTGGAGTTGTGCCTCCAATGTCTGCAATTCTGGATTCTCTGCGAGGGTTTCATAAGTCTGGGCGCTTCTAGTGCTCAGCTGCTTGCATACTAGGGAAAAGGTTTTTAATTGGCCAACTGCGCTTTGAGCAGTGGCCTCTCTTAGATATCTTATTTCTTGGGGGGTTTGAGGCACGGTGCGTAGCTCCAGATCTGTGATGTGCTATTAGAGTTACTGGATTACTGCTTCCAGTTGGGTCACCTGCTATGGGAGACGATTTTCCATCTTCACTTCTATGACTGTCACAAAGTGAAGTGCTTTGTGAACCCTTTCCTATACTTCAAGTTGCTCTGCTAGCAACTATGCCTTTTCATCGTCCCATTTCTCTTTCAGGGTAATATTTTCCTGTTCTGCCTCACTTTGTTGTTCTAGAAGTGCTTTCTGTGCTTGCATCAAAGCCTGGGTGGCTTGTGGTGTGTCTTCTTGGGCTTATCGAAGGCGAGCTTCGACTTGATCAGGGATCTGGTGTAGATGAGTGGGCTCATCGCTTGTTCCTGATGTTCCGCTTATCAAGGGCGCTGTAGAAATTGCTCGGCTGGACTGGAGTAGTTGTTGCACTTCTTGGAGTTCGCCCTTGATTCGGTTGAATATCTCCTCCTACTTTGCTTTTTGATTTTCTGTGAGCTCTAGCGAAACATCATTCAACGCAACAATTAAGAAGTCGAAGTCATATGGGGTAAGGGTAGTTTTAAGCGTGGTCCGGGTGGCCTTAGCTTTCTTTTGTGAGGAGGGTTTTGGTGGTGTAATATTTATTTTCATGGAGGGATCCTCCTCCTCTCTAGGTGGAGTAATCTCGCCTCTGTTTTGCTCAACTTATGTGCCACCTAGTTAGTCACCATCACCTCCCTGCGCAGGTGCGATCGAAGTAGTCTTCGTGGATGTGCTAGGGACATCTTAAACTTCATCATATTTCTTAGTCTTGCTTGACTCAGATGTATCCAACATAGCTTCAGGTATTTCCTCATCGGACATGTCTGCAGGGTCTGCTGCAACAAGGAGGTCCGTTGACCATTCCTTGGTAATCTCCTCCAAGTCATCTTCTGTCGGCTTGTAGTAGGATTGGAGCTGCCGTTTATGCTCATCACCACACGCTGTAATGTAGGTGAGGTGGTGGTCCGCACTAAATTTCATCAAAGGTATAAACCTATGAAGTACGTTTGGGGTGATTCACGGCGTAGACTGAATTGCATTCTTCAGTTGGTTGAAATAGGTGTGGAAGACAACATTGGATAGGTGTTCATGTCCCTGGAGTACCACAACGTACAAAACTTCACGGCTAGTGGTTTGAAAGATTCGATCTCTGGAAAAGTGGCTCCCTCTGGAAATTCCCAAGAGATGAAAGCGATGAGTATGAGAAACCAACTAAAGTGGAACTCATACCCTTGGTCTTGCGCTCCTCTACAATACAACTCCAACTGGTTTACAAGATACTGTGCCCAATTCATCTGTAGTCCCTCGACACACTTCCCTGCGAGGTCAACTACGAAGCCAATCACCTGTGTTGGGTCTGTTCTTACGAACTAACTTTCCTGTGATCAATTGACAGGAAAGGCACACTACACCACTCTGGATAGAGCCTACCTTGTAGCCTCGCATGCCTTTCTCTACATCACCATAAGTTTCTTTTATCCACTGTGCTAGTGCTCGGTCTGAGGTCTTCCCTAGGTAAAAGTCTTGTGGGTCAGGGCCTTGCATGCTAAGTCCTGTGATCCGATTGATCAGAGTCAGATCCATAGTGATGCGGCGGTCCAACCATAAGTATCTGCTGTGGTAGAAACACAACAATAACTTTACGCATGCGTTGAATTCCTAGTGTCTGCCGAATTAAGGAATCTTCATTACGTTGAGCAGTGTGGACTGCCCGAGTTTTTGGGTCTAGGACTGTTGGAAACTCTTAGGATTTCTGCCTTTGGTCTTGGTTAAGTACTTATGTGGAGCTAACATGTTGTAGGTTTTGCGATCTCCAAGGTTAAAATCATTAAATTTCAGTGTTGCGATCTTATCTTGGTCAGAACATACTGTGCACACCCATTTCATAAGATACGCGGTGATCAAGGTGTACTCAAATTCTCTGGGTACACTATCACGATTAATCTTTCCGCTCAAATGTGGTATGTAAACCAACAAAATGTGTGGGATCATCTTGTCATTTGCAATATCGTCTCTGTGCTTTGTTCTTGTCTCGGTCGTGGTTCGGGAAGGTCCTGCTCCGCGAGAAGTGGAGGGAGAAGATTGGACTCCTCTGGTTAATGATGCTTGCACACCTGCAACCATCTTTCTTTCTGACATGACTCTCTCAACCATTAAGTCAATCAAAACTTCTTCAACTACTTTCTCAACAACGCTAAGCTCGTCCGACATACAAGCTTGGGTCCACTAGCTCAGGTGTGAAAATGAATTCAGAGACTATGATTAACAGTATGGGAACAAGGAAATGATCGCAAGGTGAAGTAATCTCAAGTTTCAGGCTCAAATTCTCGTTTAGCAAAATTATTTTCGATGTGTGGTGCGGTGAACTAAGTAGGGAAACTTAACAACGATCGACTTGCAATGGATAAGAGGCTGTATTAATTGATGTTCTATCCATATGGCGTGGTCTAACGGTCTAGTGGTGAGCCATAAAGGTGTTTTGACCTGTTCGGAGTGGAAGTCGAACGATTATATTGGCTTATAACGACTATATTTTTGTGCCATGGTGAAGTGCCATAGGTTGTTGTTCTGATATCCCGACGAAGCTCGATTCCTGTGATTTTTCCTTCTGTGAAGTTTCCTCTGGAGTCTTCTGTAACTTTCCAATTTTGGTCCTCTTCTTACTTAGCTTCCTAGCCTTTTTCCCAGTAAGCTTCATCTCGGTCATCCTTTTTCCATTCTCATTCTTATCTTCTCTTGACATAGTCACTTCGTTCTGCTTAGGTTATTTCTTCAGATCCAAAGGTAATACTCCTTCATCATATGGATTAGGTATTTCAGTCTTGTGGTTCCTCTAATGTTCTTATAACTTCGATACCTAAGTCCCTGGTGTTCAATGGATTAGGTATTTCCTCTTGTTCTTTCATCAAGTAGGAGATCCTTCTAGACATAAATTCCACGAGTTCTTGCTTCTTTTGTTCTAGAGCGTCCTTTTCTTCTGTTCTCCGGATCTGGTCTTTTTCAATCTAGATCTTGCCTAACAAAGCTGGAAATGGGGCGTGGTCCTCAATAAATTTAATAACTTTGAATTCTTCCTCTGTCGAAGTTCCATGGGTACTCGTAGCTATTTGGGTAATTCTGCCACATAGGGTTACCATTTTTCCTTTATACAATCCGATGGTTCCTAGTGAAGGGACCAAAGTAGGCCTTCCTAGGGTTTCCCAAGTGCTTTTTGTCATAATGTTCATCGGTGTTCCCTCATCTAGATCACAGTCAATGTCAAAGTATCATATGCTTACTTTGATTTTCTCCTTTTCTTTGAAGATCTCGGACAGACTGACATCCTTATGGTCATCTAGGGTTTCTTTTATTTTTAGTAACATGATCTCTGATTCTTTCTGGGGTTCTTCTATATTTTTAGTCTCTTGATCTCCTATAGAGTTTGTTTGTTCCATATTCATCTTTTCAAGTCTAGCAATCATTCTAGGGCAATCCAATACTTCATGGTCCATAGCTCTACAACAAAGGCAACTAGGGTTTCTCCCAGGGCATTCCTTAGCAAGATGTTATGGTCTTCTGCAATTGTAGCAAAGAGTTAATCCTCTCTTTCTCTTCAATGATCCCCAACTCTTTTTGTACTGCGTGCTAGGATCATAAGGGCTATCCTGCAAAAGATTCTTTCTAGGGTCTTGCATCCATTGGTTAGTCCAAAAACTATTTCTATGTATAGGTATAACATATCTTTCACTATTCCTATCAGACCTATTCATATCAAACTTTCTTTTATCTAACAATGATCTAATTTTTAAGCCGAGACAAAATTTATCAAGCATACCTAAATCTATACGTTAGAAGTAAAATTTTTCACTTATTTTCTTCCACAGGGCACATAGCTTTCATATCTAAAACTTGAACTATTCTTCTCTTTACTAGAGGCTAGAGCTTACAGATCTTACCTCTTTTCTGTAGAAATTTCTATTTTTATCTTTCTTGGAGAACAAAGTGTTCAAATCTCACTTATTTTCTTCAATATAAACCTCTTTTCTTGCATGTCTGATATCTTTTCTTCATATTTTACCTTTCTTTCTCGACACAAAGCTTCACAGGTCAAGTAGAATACTGTGCACTAGGGCAACGGATCTATGCATAGAGCTTATTTTGTACAAATCTTTTTCTTCTTTAGTTCCCAACAATCACAGTTTCAGGTCCCAGCAACAGAACCATTTGTTGGCACAAGGGCAGACCCAGGGTTCAACTCTCAAGAGCGCACCAAAAAAACCCTAAATACTGGCCCTTTCGACAACACCTGCGAAGCAGATGAAGTATCACCCGAGGTAGATGCAGGGGTGGTTGCAAGAATCATATGTCTGCAACCTTAGCTGGGACATAGATATTTGATTATAGTACTTAGAAATCATCTAGCATGGTTTATCCATCAATATTCAACCCTTACATCACTTCGCAGATAGCATAAAGTATCGCAGTGAGTAGTTATATCTAAGATAATTCAGCACTTAGCCACAACAAGATAGATCGAGTTTAGTAGACCAAGAACTAAGCATATATTAGATCTAACATTCATTCCTATCTCAGAAGCACAAAGCATAACTAAATCTATTTAATCACATCAAGCACTTATCCAAGAAGGAGATAAACACATTAGGTCGAAGCACAAAGCACAATACAAAAAGTTACTATGGTTCTCCCCTACCCTGGGGCTACGCCCACAAAAGCTTCTTCTTTGTTATCTCAGTCAAGCAGTTACAACACAGAGCTTCAAAAATCCTTGCTTCGCACAGGACAAAATATCTGCGCGGCTCGCTAGATCCTTCTTCCTTGAACTTCAACACAAAACAACTTGCAAGCTTCTTACAATCATGCACAGAGCATTTACAAGATACATCCAATCACACAGATCCAATTCTGACACTAAGCTATCACATAGATGTACTACTCTCCCCTTTTTTCCCTTCTTTTCTTACATTGCCTAAGTATCTATTTATAGATTACAAAAATGGGCCTAAACGTGGGTGAACCCATGGGCTGACATCCCTTTCCCGTTACATTAACCCAAAACCCTAAAGGGACCCAAAAATAGGTCTAGTTTCCCTAATTTCCGCTTCGCGTTGCACTCCATCTTTGGCAAGCTGTCGAAGTCCCAAACACGGTCAAATATGACCAAGTATTCTTCAAAACTTGGTCAAGGGCCAACAAAGAACCTTAAACTTTAGGAACTGCGTAGACCATTGAAGTAAGTAATGTTATCCCTCATGTTGATTCAATAGTATTAAGAAATCAGAGTAATCCAAGCCACCAGAGCGTCCATATCACTGCCACTAGTAATCCACCACATACTCAGTTAGGGACCCTAGGAAGATCTATGGTAGATGAGATGAGACTCCCTATATTTGGGGGAGACAGATCTGAAGATCCTGACCAACACTGGTTCCTATGTGAAGCCGTATGGAATATTAAGAATGTCACTGACGAAGCAGTTAAAAGAACCCAGTTTAGTACTACCCTAAGAGATCGCGCACTAAGCTAGTACATGAAGCTTGTCCAAGGAGTTGCATAGCCTAAGCCACTGAATGTGATCAAGAATGCGCTAATTGAATAATTTAAGAAACCTAATTCAGAGTCCCAATGTATTATAGAACCGAAGGAGATCAAGTAGAAGGTAGCCGAGCCAGTTTGGGAGTTCGATAAAAGATTCAAGACCCTAACATGCCAATTGAATTTTCAGATTCCAGATGAGAAGAACAAGGAATGGTTCATTGATTCCCTCTTACCACACATCAGAGTTCCTCTGATGCAACATAAGATTGCTTCGCAGGCTGAGGTGCTAAAGATCACCATGAATTTAGAATCAACCCCTATGGGAGAATCTAGCTCAGGTATGAGACAAATCTTGAGTCAACTGACTAGTTTATCTTTGCAGGTCGAAGATATGAAGAAAGACAAGGGAAATGATAAAAGAGAAGACATCTAGTGTGTCATATGCATATCATAAGGTCATGCCTAGGAGAACTTCCCTCTACTCCATGAATACTTGGCCTCTGGAGCCCCGAGCCCTTTGAAGTAAGTCACCTTACCCTGGTGCGAGGTATGCAAAAATAGGCATCGCCCTGGTGAGTGCTATTACATGCAAAAATATGTTCAAACACCCACAAATTTGTATTGTACGTTCTGTAAGTCTGTGGGACATGATGATAGGTATTGTAGGGCCTATCATCTCATGCATGAAAGGTCAAGATACATATACAAGATTCAAGGTGAAATACAACAAGAAGGAAACTCTATGCAGTACAACTCCCTTGGGAGAGGAAAATTCAATCCTCATGGTGGATTTAGAGGAAGAGGATGAGGAGGATGTATGGGTCGAGGCCAAGGATGTTGGAAAACTGAGAGGGGGGGGGGTTGAATCAGTTGTTATCGTGCTTAAACAATTATGCTTATTTTAAACTATTTACATAACACTCAATGACAATCACAATAATGCAGGGAAGTAAGCAATAGAACGTGTTATCACTGAAATTTCGTCCGCACAGGGCGACAAGAACTCTGCATCGTCAGCACAGAAAAACAGTCATTCATGGCACAAGGATTAATTCCACAGCACAGCAAAAGGGTCAAAACTATATAAAATGGCCAAAAAATTACAAGGCGCTTTGCACCCACTGGGCGCGCGCGCAACATCTTCGTACCTGGAGCACATATGCGCGGCTGTGGGGTGCAAAATCCGCGCGCCTGCCAAATGACGCATTTATGAAGCTGGTCGGCCTCCCAACCACTAATGGATCGGCTCCCAAGTCGATTTGACACCAAATCCGAGCTCAATCTGCGTGGGGAGGCTGGTCAAAGACCTAATTGTGCCCTAAAGAG
>ML807891.1:189459-210077 GCA_009831015.1 Picea engelmannii
ACGCATGAGACGCCCTTGCTCTCTTTGCGAGTCCTTGGCTCATTTTACATACCAGTGTCCGATGATCATCGATTATCGGCGCCGTCAGTTGGCCCTGCGGCACCAACCCGCAGCAGAGGTAATTGACCTTACTTCATCACTGGCAGATCTTCACATCATTTCCCCCGAACCCGAGGCCCTCCCAACGCCTCCATGGTTCTTAGATGACGTATCCGGGGACTTACCCCACAATCCACCTAACTCTCCTGCCCATTTTTCTACGGAGACTCTACACCCAACAACCGCAGGGACTCCTCAGTCCTTCAATATCTGGTTTATGTCGAGTGAACCCTCACCCTCTTCCAACATTACCCCCTCTGTTCCTTCAGCAGGGGGCAACCACACTATCACCGAAATCACTCCTCATGACCCATTATATTCCCATCATTTCCAATGCGACGAAGAAATCTTGGAAGAGCTACAACGCCCAGACTCCCCCTGGGACGCACTACATCATCGTGCACTCTTCCTTCCGCAGGAAGCCCTCATGCCTCCTAGCCACAATCCCATTTTCGTGGTCGAAACCAAAGACTTTATCCCCTCAGGAACGGTCGATTGGTTCAATAACCCCATTCTTGCACCTGACGCTTTCGAAGAAGGTAACTTGGCTAACATTTCCCCCACCATCAAAATCGACATTTCCATTACACCGGGAATCGTCGAAGAGATCATCATTGGAGAAGCTTGTACTCCTGAGGAAACATATGAGATACACAGAGATACACAGAGACAAATATTTCCTGAGGAAACCCATAAAGGGTAAAAACCTCTTCTTCTTTATATGATAAGTAATCTTTACATTCTATACATTATCATACTTATGAGAACCAACTCATAACGAGGGTACAACCTCTGTTTTTAAAGCTGCTACGTGCTGAGAGAACCGACTCTCTGGTTTCTCTAGCACCCACTAGAAGGAAGCACTGACTCCCTAGTTTCTCTAGCACCCACTAGAAGGAAGCACCAACTCCTTTGTTTCTCTAGCACCCACTAGAAGGAAGCAACAACTCCCTAAGTGTTCTAACACCAACTGGATGGAAGCACCAACTTCCAGTCACACAGGTACCAACCTGTACAACAGAGAACAACAATTCTCCCTTGCACCACCTTGCCACCCTGGTTTCTCTGGCTGCAACCAGATGGAAGCTACAACTCCCTGTGTTCAAGTACCCACTTGAACCTCTGAGGACAACAATCCTCCCTAGCACCTCCCTACCACCCTGATGTATAAATATTTTCTACTGAAACTTATTACACTGATATAATGTTCATCAATGACTTACTAGTCTCATCACTGTTCTGCTACACTGCCCTGCTCTGTCTGCCTCATTGTCTCCCTACACACATGCCTTGCGCTTTCTATTCTTCTAACTTTTATGCTCTGTGTGCCATGTCCATTCAATGCACCATTCCTCTTCTATGCATTTCAGCTGCTGCACTCTACCTCCTTCTACACACCTGAATCACTCTCAACAACAACACCCATCTCTTCTTTGTTTTGCATTCTTATAGTCTCTGTGCACCTTGTGCATGCTATATGCACAATGCTTCTGCATGCTCTCACAGTGCCATTTTTCTCCACATTGGGATATTCACTACCACTCCACCTTCCATCGCTTCACTCCTTCGAGCGTCAACCCACACTCTCTGTTCTGCATGTTCTCCTTGTGTCGAGTCCTCTTCCTGATAATCATGGAAACTCTTTAGCTTCTCTGGAGGTTAAACCCATGCATCCATCATCACTGGGTGTTATGTTGAGATTCCTTAGCCTGTCTAGCAGTTGAGACTCTTCATATTATCTATCATAGTTGAGCTCATCATCTCTGTTGCAGTTACATGCTTCAATGCTCTTCCATCTGTCAATCGCCTCTATTCCGAGTCTTCATTCCACTGGCAGATGCCTTGAGACTCTTCATCTTCTTTGGCGATCACCCTGAAGTCTCTTCGAGTCCTTTGATAGAAACCATCAGTCGTTTCTAGTAGTTACACTCTGAACCTATTGAGCCTTGTGCCTTTGGTACCTTTCACCTTTCCTTTCACATGTGGCCTCAGGCAGTGACCACAATGTACACCAAAAGGTGTTTTCACATTTCGGCATTTCAACATTTCTCATGTCGCAAATTCCTGTTGCGAGGCATATCGACTCTCCAAGTCGCGATCTCTGAAATGGAGCTTGGTTGCACTAGCTCCTTCCTCCATCTTTCGCAGATGTGACCACTGGCTGTGACCACAACCTTATTCGAAACTGCATTTCGCAATTTCGCATTTCACGATTTTGTTGCGAGTCACTCTGACTCTTCCAACTCTCGATCACGAAATGGAGCCTTGCAACTTGCAAGCTCCTTCCTTCACATGCCCACAGTTGTGACCAAGCGTTTATCCATTATGTTCTTTGGTGATTCCACATTTCGCCATTCCTTCATTTTGACAATTTTGTGATGAAGTGTTTCGACACTTCCAACTCCCGTTATCTGGAACAAAGTTTATCTTCTGATACACCTCCAACTCCCGGTATCCGAAACTGGAGTCTTTGTTGATGTGCCTGTTTTGGGATTTTGGCGTTTCACATTTCGCAACTTTGGGACTCCTATGATGAAGAGTCTTGACTCTTGAATCCTCTAACTCCCAGTATCCGAAACTCCGAAATGGAGTGGTTTCGCATTTCACGATTTCATGCCGTGAGTTTCCTTGACACCTCTAACTCCAAGTACTCTGAAATGGAGTCTTTGTTGATGTGCCTGTTTTGGGATTTCAGCATTTCGAATTTCGCAACTTCAGGACTCCTGTGATGAAGAGTCTCGAATCTCGACTCCTCCAACTCCCGTTATCTAAAAATCCGAAATGGAGTGGTTTCACATTTCGCGATTTCATGCCGTGAGTTTCCTTGAGACCTCCAACTCTTGGTACTCTGAAATGGAGTCTTTGTTGATGTTCCTATTTCGGGATTTCAACGTTTCTCATTTCGCAACTTCGGGACTTTTGTGATGGAGAGTCTCAACTCTTGATTCCTCCAACTCCCGGTATTCGAAACTTCGAAATGGAGTTTACTCTTCTGATCTTTCCATTCCATCATTGTTGCTGATCTTCCTTGCTCGCCTGTTTTCCATCAAATGAACAAGCACACTCTTGCACTCTGCGTGCAACTTTGCACTATCTCTTCTGGTCTTCATGAGCTTGCTCTGCTGCGTCTCCCCAAAATACTTCTGGTGCCCGCTTGGCACATTGTACCTGTACTCAAGCCATCATCGCTGCTGTACTTACCATCAATGACAAGCATACGCTGCCTGTAAAACATGCCAACAATATCCCCCTTTGGCATTGATGGAAACAAAGGCACCCAGACCTGTTCTTTTCTCCCACTTTGACATCAATGTCAAAGAAAACACACTCCCCCTGATCTGTTGATGTATTTTTCGGAGGTATCAGATATTCAATCAATACAAACTCCCCCTAACAGGATGGACTCTCTTAGGTGTGAGACGGGATGACACCCAAATTGTCATCATTGTAATCATCTTCTTGCGAATGAGCGCAACCGTCACATCTCTTCTTAGAGATAAGATGCCACCATTCTAACAAGCTTGTTTCCGCTGCATTTTACAGTTTCTGCTTATTTACTTATTGAATAGAAACCAATTTTACTATATATCTGTTATTCTGTGTTAAGCTTCTTTTGATAATATTTTTTATTCATTTCATTCTACAAATATATTCTGGATCAGAGGGTCACGCATAATCATTATCAAGCGCATCAGTGACCCAGGGACAAGGTTGGCCACCAAATCGATGGCTTGTAAACTACTTAGAAAGTGCCGCAAGGAGGAAGTCTCTACCGGGGTCATCACGGATGCAACATAGTGCGTGAAGGGCACTATTCTCAGCTGGGCCTCGTACTTTCTAAACCTGTTCCTTGACAACTATAGAGACGTGCAAGATCTCGGAACATAATTTCACTACTCTTGGCTACTAATCCTGATTGCCTTGATTAGATGGAGGGAGAACCAATACACATATTTTTGTGAGTGGACCAGTCGTTGCTGTGCATCACGATACACATCATTGGGGAGCATGTCAGTCCCCAAAATCAAAAGTAACAGTGCAATCACATTTAGACGGTACTATAATGAGCTCCAAGAGAGCATTTCTAATAGTTGGATAATCATTATAGAAGTGGTTACACAATACCAAGACATAGCGAACTTTAAAGAAACTAGGCACATAGTATGGATCCAAGCGAGAAGGGATCCTGAGAAGGAATGGATGCAGCTCAGATACTACGTCAAAGAAGAATATGTAGAGATGGAAATTAGGGATTGGCAAGAGGACTGGAGAATTCGATTCCCCACTCAATATATGCCTACAGGTACAGAGACTGATGCAGGGAAATATTAGGCACTTTCCGTGGATAAATCTGTGCCGAAGAATCCAAATCCAAGTTAGAAGACGCCATAGCAAAATAAGGTGTGCCGAATAACGGTACCCAGGCCGGACAAAAGGAAACTACCCAACACCGAAAGAAACAAAAAAAGGGGTTGCAACATCACAAGGAACCTCATCAACTGCCACCCCATAGGAACAAGGCTAGACCAAGAGGCCCATCATCCACACTGGGGGTGCATGAAAAAAGGCCAAGGTGCACAAGTATTCGCTAGAATATACAATCACTGAGGATGATGTTGACCTCGTGGCCAAGAGAGTCCAGGACCGTGCAGATGAGGAGTTTGAAGACGCCCAACACCAAAGAGGCTGCATTTAGGATGAGTTGGTCGACATACAACATGTCCTAGATCCAATCAGAGGCACGAAGAGGATGGACAGGGGAACAAATTCATTCCCCACAACATCATAAGTGGATGCCAGGACTACGTCGAGTGAGCATGATACAATCCATACCATAGCGTAGGAGATCCCTACCTTCCATATTACACCCAACATGCTGCGCATGGATGAGATTGTCACCTAGACACCCATGAAAGAGATGACATAGATACAATTGGTAATGCAGTGAATACCAACCAAGGCACTAGACAAATTACAAATCAGTGTCGCGCAGGATGTGCAGTCGCGTGCACGAACAGAAGCAACGAAGTTGCCAAAAACAAAGGATAGCAAAGAGGAGTTGGGATTGGTTCTCAAGGAAGTCAAGCTCAAGACCAAAGATGAGAAGTATCACACAGATAGGCTCGAGTAGGGAGTGGATGAATCTTATAACAAGATGTCAAATAGCGTGAAAATAGTAGATCACACTATAACGCAAAATATCGATCATATTGTGCAAACAATTGATCAATACATGCAGGAGATCAGAACTATCTGGGAACAACTCATTCCTACAACTCCCTCGGAGGTGAAGCAACAAAGGAAGCATGAAGTTGTAGGAAAGATGGAGGAAATAAAATGACAAGTCAACACAGATGTGGACTTGTTTGAGAGGGTGACACAGTTATGGACAGTGCTAGAAGAAGATGAATGGGTCTAGAACTGGGACCAGGAAGAGGAGAAGATAAGCGCATCTATCCAGGACCTCAAGTAGAGGAAAAAAACAATGAAGATCACCGAGCACCTAAAATGATTGCAAGACATGAAGAAGCTGCAAGCAGAGCTAGTAGTTGCGCAGACGAAAAATAAGGACCGAAAATCTCAAATGGAACCTCTCCAAGAGCTAGCCGCGGAGGTTATTGCACATGCATAGGAGGAAAATAAGAACATTGTGCAAACACATGCAGAGTGTACATAAATGATCTCCCTAGGAGATCACATCGTAAGTGTTAGATGTGCTCAAAGAAAAGGCCACACAGGCTCAAACACAAGAAAGGGAACTTACATACAAGTTCCACACTCTAGCAAGAGTTGTTGAGGAAGCATGCACAGTCTAGGTCACTCAGGATGAGCCACATGTGAGTGTTGGGGGCCTATTGGATGAAGGTCCATTTTTTGGAAAAGGCCATTTTTGGAGAGAAGAGCATGAAGGAAAAGAAACACGTGCCAAGGAAGCATGCAAGGCGTGCATGCAAGGGAGACATAATGAAATTAGGGTTAGGGTTTTTGAAGAATATGGTAATGGATGATGAGCCAAGAATATTTATAAATAATACCTAGGAGGTCTAGGAAAAGGGGGGGAGAGCCCGACTGAAGAGAGAAGATAGAGTTGGTTGTAAATCTTGTAGAAGTTGCCTTATTTTTGTAAGTTGGTGAGCTAGATAAGAATCGAGCAACTCGATCTCGAGGGTTAGATCACAGGCTGAGGATCCTAGTGAGATATAGTTAGCCTCACAGGGATTGAGAAGCCGGATGAGATTGTAAGATCCAAGACTGTAAATGTGCACAACGCGATCTATTGCTAAGACATAATAAAAGAGCTTGAGAGACAAATATTTGTGGATGTAGCCCAAGAGGGGGTGAACCACGATAAAACTTGTGTTATGTGATTGAATGTATGCATCTCCATTGTTTCTAATGATTAAATGCTAGCTAAATGAATGAAGGAACTAGTTAGATATGGTATTCCACATGCATGAGTAGAGTGACTGATTAATTAACATGTTAGACTAGATAAATGAAGATTACAAGGTACAACCACAGATCCTTCCTCATTCACAGGATGCAAGCATCTGAGCATTGCAACCACCCATAGAACTATATTGGGTGAGACTCCATAGTGCACCTTGTGTACTGCGCGACCTTCTGGTTTACCAGGAAGGCCGATAGTTTTAGAGGGATTTTTTTGGGAGCTTGTTAAATATGAAACTGGGTCAACTTATGACAGTAGGTTAATATCATAGTAGATAAAAAGGGTTAAAACCCTACAAGTAATCTAATACCAACAAATGGTAAAACAACATGCTTGCATTTTGACTTGGATGGAAATTACACTTACACTTTGTTACATTCTCCATTGGGATCAAATCATGTAATGGTTTGATTATGGATACTTTCATTGATGAATAATGGGTTCTCAACCTCTCAATTTAACATTACTCTCATTCTTTTATTCTTATTTCATTCAAATCCTTTTGATATCCTTGCATATGCACAACTCTCTATTAAACGAATAATGCCAAGCAATCCAACAATAAGAGGAAAATGACAAAGAGTAGCTTGGACACCATATGAAACAAGGAAGCACGGAAGATGAATATATGCACACTTTCACTCACTCATGTGAATCTCTTAAAAATCACTTGGATATGCACATTTTATTCAATTGGAGGTACATTAATTGGATATGTCCTTTCACTACACATTCATTCATGCTAACTTGTTTGAGAGTTCGTAGTGGGGATATTAATTTATTTTGTTTAAATTCAAATTTAGAATGATAAAAACTCTAAAGTTTCTCAAAATTAACAATCTTCAAGAACACACAATCTTTAGTGAAGATGTTGTAGGTTGCATATCTTTAGAATAAAAGTTCAAGAAGTCTAAAATTTTTCCTTACCACGTGGCAACCATTTTTAGTGACAATGTAATGTAAAACAAGCTATTGTAATCAATGAAGCTAGTGGCTTGATTTTATTGATGTAATTATAGGCATATGATGAAGTCTATCATGAGGAGTTTTCCATGGATCCCAAATAGGAAGGCCTAGTGGACCCTCTTCAATAGCACAAATCATGACAAGGTTTGGCTAGCGCCACTATGTATATACACAAAAAAGAGATACACCAACATGTTAGGTAATGCATTTGGGTAGAGATGACATATTTGGGTAAAACCTGCTCCATTTGAATAGACAACATGTCATTTTCCCCAAAGCTTCATACACCTAAGTGTGGTGTAAATTTTTTGAATATTTGGTACCAAACATAAAATATGATAAGTTACTTTACATTTGTTAAGACTTCGAACAATCTGCTCGTCAACATTATGCAGTACAAAATCCTGGAAGATGTATATATATTCAGGAATCATTCAAAGATAGAGTTTTTCATAAAGTAGATCTATCGATATTCCATTGAACTTAAATTTCATGACTGGGACATGTGCATTTGGTACATGATGCAACTCTATTACTTATGGAATATCTACTATCATTTCATAGAGATCAATAAAAATACTTTGCTCAGGTTACATGTCGAGGCCCAACACAAAGTGTATCTATGTCTGCACCAGGTCCATGAATGCTAAGCTGGAATAGAGTAATTAATATTGGTCTTATGTGCACTCTAGAAGCTGCAACATTGTGGCCTTCAGTGTCCCGGGTAGTGTCGATGCTCACAAGTGAGAGAGAACATCTTCCATCACCAGCAAGGCCTACTTTCATAGATATGGATAGTGTGGTTATGCTAGGTCAGGTTAAATGTGTTATATTTATCGACCCTGATAAATCATCAAGCACTACAACAACTTCTTCCTTGACATGCTTAGATATCCGTTCTGCAACTATCTATCCTTCATCAAGCATACTAGATATGAGGTAAAATAAAGCCTAGCCTTTGGAATTATCTTTATCTTCATTGATTATAGGATTAAATTCCCTTGTTTATTACATTAGTCACGCTATAACGTGTTACTAGTTGTTACACATTTAAGTGGGTAGAGTCCAACGATGTATTAAATTCGTGTAGATCCGAGTTAAAAGCAGTCAACAAAGAGAAAATTGTCGAGTTGTAGGATCATGTTTGAATTTGCATAAATGAGCACTTTGTAAGTATTATTCAATCAAATCAATTTTCTGGACAAAATCTGATCTAAGCTTCTTATTAGTCTACAACTTCTCCACCTTCTTAATAAATATAGGAGCGAGTTTTCAACTCTTAAGGTGTGTAATTTATTTTTAGATGTCATTTAAGACTTTGTTGTTCCTTTGGTGAATTTGATTTCAATAAAGAATTATTTTTATATGTAGAACAATTTTGTTCTACGGAGTGCCGAGTTTGGAGCTTGGTTCAATTAGAAAACTACATTTTGAATTGAGATAGAATTATTTGTGAATTTTACATTGTTTTTAAGACTATTCAATTTACTACTGTATATGTTTATGTTTTTGTTATAATGAATACTTAGACTATTGGTTGTCTTTGTATAACTTGTTGAACCATGATAACATACCCATTCACCATGGCTAGATCTATTGCTTGGGGGTTTATTGTTTCAAGCTTCCATTTGATGAGAAACTAACACTCATCATATTAATGATCCTACAAGGATGATAAATTTAACCAATAGATGCATTCACTAGATGGATGTTTTGATGATAATTCATGCTTTAGATATCAAATATAGTAGTTATGCACGCTAATAATTTTGTTTTTCCTCATGAATCATGATAGTTAATTACACTACATATGATATGTGTTGAAAGGATTATCATTTTGATGAAGTTATGTTCAACTATTATGTTGAGACCATCTTATATTGTTATATCTTGATAAAGGTATGTGGAGGTTATATTTCTTATGATAATATCTTCTGATGTGATGACATCATGTAATTTCGTGAAAATATTTGTGCTAAGATGTTTCATGATGACATGTGGGAGCATGTGGTGATGTCAATGATGTGACATTATCATGATGACATGCGAGAGTTAGTATGTGGATTTGTTTTTTGATATGTTGATATTATGACTAATGCATTGATTGCATGTTGTGAGATGGTGATTTTTAGGTTATTTACTAATGGACCTAGAGGAACGGTTTATTTGATGATTTGCTGGGAGCCCATAAACATGAAGGAGAATACTACAAACTAACATCTAATGGGATGGGGACAACTCAATCTACTATTTATGCTAGTAATCCTTATTCCTTGTATTGGAGTTATGATTCTCAATTCCCAAAGAATGACTAGAGTGTTGCTTGCTAGTGGTGTTGTGGGATTGTAATTCGATGCCTGGGGCTGTACTTGGTTGTTGTGGAAGGATTTTATGTCATCCTTTTGATATGCCTAGTGTATGTGAGTACTGATCCAGATGCCTGCTTGGCCATATGAGGTCTTGAGCCTTGAGGATATCGATAGAATGATATGATTTAAGCATGGTTCCAAAAGTCAGTAAAGACAACTAGAGAGTACTCACGCTTCCCGATGTTGTGATATGGAATTTTGACGCCTGTTGTAGTCACTTGGGTGGCTTATACTAGTGCAATAAAGGGTTTTGTGGAATATATTTGAGCTAACATAGGGTGTTGTTGAGGATATCTTGAGCTAATTAAAATCCTATAAGTAACATAATAAAAAATAACTTGAGGATGAAGTTCCTTGAAGGAGGGGTGTATGTCATGCCCCTTATTATTATTAATATATAAACAAATAATAATAATAAAGGAATAAAATAATTATCCTAAACTCGTCATAATAAGTACTTATATAAATAAATAATAATAAAGAAGTATATAATAATTATAATAAAGGGGTCATAATGGTTTATAACAATAAGTACTTATTATGAATATTTGGTAATAAAATAAAATGGTAAAATAAGTAATGATAATTGGTGAATAAATGCTAATATATAATAAATAATTAAATAATGGACCCTAGGGATTGGGTTCATTACCATGGATGGAATCTATATAAATAGGGAAAAGAAGGAGAAAAGTACATATCTCTCTTTTGGATGAGCTATAGAGAGGACAAGGCTAAGGATTCATTGACATTGTAGTTGATTGAGGGCTCATAGGTGAGTTGATGTTGAAACTGAAGTAGAAAGGTCTACGGTTGGGTGGAGAGTCATCCCCTATTTTGTGGTTGAATTTTCTCCAATCAAAGATAAATATAGAGCTAAACTTCTAAAGTCACGAGACTTGCAGGTATGTTAGTCGCTTCATGATAGGTAAGTACCTTAGCGTTTCTCTTGTAACTGTAATAAATTTATGATTTTTTTCTTATGTTGGATGTCAATATTTATGTGAGTTGATGATTTTTCTTAAATCATCTCTGCATTTATATTTATTAATCAAAAGGGTCATTAATTGGTATGTTATCATGGTTCAACAAGGTATACAAAGACAACCAATGGTCCAAGCATTCATTATAACATAAACCCAAACACATATAGTAGTAATCTGACTAGTCTTCAAACTAATGTAAAGTTCACAAAGAATATACCTTAATTCAAAATTTAGTTTTCTATTTGAATGAAGCTCTAAACTCAACACTCAGTAGCACAATATTGTTCTACATGGAAAAGTAATGCTTGTTTATGATCACATTCACCAAAGGAACAATAAAGGATTAAATGGAATCTAAAAATAAATTACCTAGATCAAGAGTCTAGGGTCACACTTTAGATTCCCCACAAAACCAAAAATGACCAATTTAACGTTTCCATAGGGGAGGCATAGGTTATTAATGACCTATATTAGGCCCTATGAGTTATTAGGACTAGGTGATGGCCTGATAAAAAAACAAAATAATTACAAAAATCACCAGATAACTTCAATAAACTTTTGGAGCACTAAGAAATGATCAACACACCTTCTTCGAATAACCCACATACCTATAGTATGGGGTTTGATATTTTAGTGATAACTTGACCTTGATATGGAGAACACAAAAAAAATGGGGGATGACTCTCCACCCAACTGTATACCTTGCTAATTTAATCTTTAGTAGAAGGTCACCTTTGAGCCCTCAATCTACTACTATGCCAAATATGCCTTAGCCTTGTCCTCTCTCTAGCCCAACAAAAAGAGATATGCCATTTTCTCCTTCTTTTCCCTCTTTATATAGAGTCCATCCGTGGTTAATAATCAGATCCCTAGGATCCTTTATTTACTTCTTTATTATATTTTAGGGTTTCTTCATAATTTTTGTTACTCATTTTACCATTTTCTTTAATTACCCCAATATCCATAATATGTACTCATTATGACCCTTTTAGAATAATTATTATATACTTATTTATCATTATTTATTCATACACGTACTTATTATTATATTTATTTATTTATATATTAAATAATAATATGAGGTATAACATACACCCTACTTCAAGGAATTTCATACCAAAGTTAGTTTTTATTATGTTGCTTCTATGTTTTTAATTATCTCACCATATCCTCCACAATACCCTCTATTAACTCCAACATGTTCCACAACACCCTTTGTTGGACTATTAAGACACCCAAGTGACTAAAACAAGCATCACAAGTCTACATAACAACACCATGGAAGCGCGAGTACTCTCTATTTCAGTTCTGATACTTTTGTGACTCGAGTTATGATAAGGTGGTTCTTTCGGATTCATCGCATCAATTTTTTATTATTCGATGTTTCAGACCAAACAAATGTGGTCCATCATCGGGAAGAGTTTTAATATATGAAGGAAATCTGAAAATCATCAGGTGTATAAATAATAAAAGTTTTTTAGTAAAGAGTCGACTTATTAAAAATATATAAGATCTAAAATATTATTAATCAATTAATACTAATCAATTTCTAGAATCTGTCCTTGTGATTAGTGTTGGGATCCAATTTTGACTGATCTTCCAACCATCATCTTTGTTTAGATTGTTTGGTTGCTTTTCGATTTCGATGTCTTTCCTAAATTTTCTATTGTGATAGTGATCTACTTTGGCAAGAATTTTGGCTTCTTCAATACAAATATGATGTTTTGTTTTATCCGAATGTTCTGCCAACGCCGAGGGACGAGTGCGATTGTGCTTGATATCAGCAACATGTTCTTGAATTCTAATTCTAAAGGATCGACCTGTTTCCCCTATGTATTGTTTACCACATGATCAAGGGATCATATAGAAACCCTTTTGTTCAATGGGATTAATAGGGTCTTTGACCTACCTAAGGGAATTCTTGATAGTGTTTATGGGTTTGAAAGTTGCCCCAATATTTTTCTTCTTCAGAATCCTAGCAATATTGCTTGTTGTTCCTTATATGTATGGTAAGAAAACTTTGGACACGTCATTATTTGTTTGTGTATTACTTCTAGGTATTTTAGAGGCATTCTGAAGTACTCTCTAGTTGTCCTTCTCGACTTTCGGAATCAGGCTTAAATCCTACTGGCCTATCTGGATCCCCAAGGTTCAAGACCTCATCTTCCCAAACATGCATCTGGATCGGTACTTGCATACACCATAAATTTTGAAATACTGACCTAAAATCCCTCCACAAAATCTAGGTACATCCTCAAGCATCAAAGTCCAATCCCACAACACCACTGATGAGCAACACTGTAGCCATTCTTCGGGACTTTGATGTCACAACTTCAATAAAAGGCATAATAATTACTAACATAAGTAATAGATTGAGTTGTCCTCAACCCATAAGATATCACTTTTAATATTCTCCTTCATGGTTATGGGCTCCCACGATATCATCAAACAACCCGACCCTCTAGGCTCATTGGTGGATAACTTGAAAATCACCACCTCACAACATGCAAATAAACTAGACCTCTAGGCCCATTGGTGGATAACCTAACAATCACCACCTCACAACATGAAATCAATGAATTAGTCGTAATATAATCATCTCAAAGAAATAATCCAGATTCTAACTCTCACATGTCATCATGAGAATACAACATAATTTTCATCACCACATGCTCCCGCATGTCATCATGAAACATCTTATCATAAATATTTCCATGGAATTACATGATTTCATCACATCAAGATATATTATCATAATAATAGAACCTCCACACACACACACACACACACACACACATTTTAAGGAAACTGGATAAAATTTTGTTAAAAATCTCTACAAGAGAACTTGCACACAGAGAGAGAGAGAGAGAGAGAGAGAGAGAGAGAGAGAGAGAGAGAGAGAGAGAGAGAACTTACATGCCCAAAAAAAAACCTTTTCAATAGATTTGTGTTTAGCTGAGACTTATAAAAAATTTCAAAATTTGTCCCATGATATAGTCTATAAAATATTCCTAGTATCAAAATACAAAAGAAGTACATCTATAGGTGAATTATCTATGGGAATCTTTCCTGTTTGTCTCTTTTGCTTCATGTTTCAGTGACAAATTCAAATCTGGAATGTGATGAAGGGGTCCCGTAGATAAGGTCACGTCTAAATTGACTGAAAATGAGCAAGTTGGAGACTGAGGAATTGGTTTGGAACACATCTCTTCAACCTCTGACCGAATGGATGTGCACTCATGCTAGAGTTATTGCTATCCCTGTCATTGTTCCACCAAATCTCCAAGTTAGTGAGAACTTGGGAGGACAAGCCATGAACTTGAATTTGTAGATATTAGATTGAGTTAACCATATTTGTATGTTCTTCCTTCGGTGGCTCTCATATCCAATGTGCACTGCTTGCACTTCACTTAGTCATGTCTCGATGCATTGCTTCAACTGTTTTACAATTAAATTCATATACTTCCACAAACAAACCCTGATCCAATTGCAAATTCTTCAAATGTGTTGCATCCTCCTGTGTAATTTATAGGGGTGGTACACTTAAATTCACCTCCCATATCATGAGAAAAAATAGCCACGAAGGGGAAGTATATTTTCCCATCATGTCTATTAAACCTGAGATATTCTCATCCATAGATATCCACTGACTATGGGAGGAAGTACAATCATCATTATGTGAAGGTGATGTCCAAGAGAGCCTAGATGATGCAGATTCCATGAGTAAAAGGACAAGAGGAATAAGGCCAGGAAATAAAAAGGCTAGGGGAGATGGTTGATTGTTTGCTAAGATGAGGAAAGCACATGCATAGTAGATAATGGAGGTATGGGAAGTTATGTTTGGACGAGGAGTGTAAGGAGTAAAATGGGATGTGCCCACAGATGGAGGACATGAACCCCAACGCGACTTAAAGCCAATGTTGCATGTCAAATACAAAGGTGATATATTGGATGTGATTGAGTTATCACCGGAGTTCAAGAAAAAACCAAGATGATTACCTTCGGTGGAGACTTGAATGGAGCCCCCATTTAGAAGTGGGATGGGAACCTTGAGATTATTCATAGAATTTGATTCAAATACAGATGCTCATTGAAACTAAGTGTTTATATAGGGTCTTTGATTTCCATAGTTGCTTGTCTGTCAACAACTGTGTTGTTATGATGGAGGCTATGATTAGGAACCAAGGTGTGGAATGATTAATAACAACTTTCAAATCCTTGAGTATTGAGTGGGAGTCTATACCTTGTTGACGGGACAATTGCAAACTTGTAGAAGAGAATATTCCTATGCTTGGTTATTAGTAGCATGGCCTATATTCCAGGAAAAAAAAACTCAATGTGTCCTCCTAGGGAGAAGATAACCCCACCCGCTCCTGCCACCCCAAAACCTCCACATATATTTATCAAATATATAAAAATATGACATTGCATAAACATAATAGATGGAACCACATGTCATAATAACATCATATCATAACATCACAAAAATGATAATCATCTCAACACATTTCACATGTAGGGTAAAGCAACTTCAAGAGCATTCTTATCATGATTCATCAACAAAATTAAATTTACTAATCTGCATAAATACATAATGAATATTAGCATGAATTATCATCGAAACATCCATCTAGCCCATGGATCTATTGTGTTAAGTTTATCATCCCAAGCTAACTCAATACATATCATTATCATCTTGATTCCTTATTATCATTTCCTTAAGAAGGTTGACAATTTAAGGGCTATGTATACTCACTTGGTGAATATGATAAAATTTTCATATAGTTTCCCTATATCAATACATGATTAACCTTCTAGTAAGACCCAATCACTAAATCCACCACAATCAAGGAAATCATTCTTACTGAGTAATGAAATTCCGCAACAAGCTTTTAATGGAACTAACAGTATGACTTAAACCATTAAGTCCCAAATCGATTTTTTCCATAGAAAGTTTTTCCAATCAACTTGCTAACGTAATGCTCAAAATTCCTCTAAGTCCCTTTTTAATGAGTTTTAATACGATGAGCATCTTCCCAAATATTTCAAGTCAAAATTCAAGGCATATGAAACTTTGGCAATGTAAAATCTATTTCATATTTCCTTGAGCATGATTCTCATGCATGTGAGAATTTAATTGATTTATATGTTGAGGATAATTTAATTATTTTAGTCACTCTATCATGCAAGACTCTTCCTCACAAGTTTCACCATTCAACATTTCCCCAAGACAATTAGCACATATGTAATCAATTCTCTAGAAAAATTTCAAATAACAAGATGGAAACAAAAAAATTATTACTTCAAACAAAATATTTTGTTCAATTTTTTTTCTTCCCTTCTTCAAGATGCAACATCCTCAAAGAAAAACAACCCAATAACCATTAATTATTGAAACTCAATCAATCACTTGAATCTATGTTATATATTGTCAATCTTTTCTATTAAAAATATTCCAAGACATACACGTCAACTAAATATTTTACACTCGTCATTTGGGGTGAGGCTTCCCACCATCATAACATTAATTTTCTAACCCTAGTTAAGTTAACAACTAAGGAATCTCTAACAATATAGATAAATAAAGTGAGCATAATCCCCCTTGTACTTTCACATCCTAATTATCACAATATAGTTTGGTGTTTCCAAACAATGGTCAGATAACTCATTATTTTCCTACAACTTAGGAGTGTAGAGATATTAAAACTTTGCAACCTTGGTGTCACACATATTCCACAACATCATCTATTGACCCTATAGTAACACTCAAAAGTACGTCTTTCGGAGCTATGACTAATAATAGTACTAATGGCTACAAATAGATGAAGGATTTCTACATAGATTACAAATATGGTACCTATTTCAGGTAACAGTTCTAATAACTAACAAAATCAAACATTTCATCAATATTAAAAGACCCATGACATCACTGTTAAAAATAATTTCCAATATAAGAGTTCAAATAATAGAATATGTGAAGGAGAAACACATTTGGATTATTTCTCTGGATCAAAAGTTTGAATCTTATTTTCTAATCTTTGTATTCTATGGTATATATATCCTTCAATGGGTTCTTTTTCTAAGTTTTATTGATAATGAGGAGAGGCTACCCAATCTTATTAAGTTTGTTTCTCATCCAAAATTTACTATGTAGAATGCACCCTTAGTGAGATTGGTCATTACCATATGTTATATCCTTTTAATTTTTCTTCCATGTTCCATCCTAATCTATCTCCAATTGATCTCCATGCCCAAGTGTTAGAACCATCCCAAAATAGTCTTTTGAAAAGACATCATGTGATTGTTGTACCATTCTATTTGTATGCACCTCACAACATGTATAGCATAATGTTCAACAACACACTCAAGGAGAGATCTAAGTGCTAAGTATAATATGAGATCAAACAATGAAATACATATTAGAACATTAACCGAGAGAATATACCCAAATCCAATCACCAAGCACGTGTTAAATCAACACTTATACCTTTGATGAAATCTTAGAGTCGTTACATCCAACAATTATTTACTTATGTCAAACTACAAAAATATCATGGTTTCAATGAAAGGATCTAGACAATAAATACACATATACCAACAAGGGTAGAATAGTGCTCGGTTTGCAAATCAAATAGTTATTATTCTTCTATAGATAACATTCATCAAATGAGGGTATTCAATTATAAACCAATGATTAATAATATTGTAAAGTTTCTGAGCACATATTATTGTATCTTTGACTAATCTCAAGCCATAATGTCCAATAATTACCACACTCAAGCCGCAAACTGGAATGAAGAATTCAAAGCAACAAACGTATATAAGAAAACAACTAATGCTCATATTTCAACCAAACTTTTTGTGTAAGTATTATCTTGGCATACTGCATACCTGTAATAATAGTCATGCATATTTGCAAATTTCCATCTCTACTTGATAAGTATCTTTCCAAGATCAAAATAAATAAAATATATAAGTAGAATATGGAGAAGCATCCAATCTCCAACAAAAGTAGAATATTTGAACCTACTGGACATGAATTCATGGTGACTAAAACATTACACTAGATAGTGCATGAAAGGAGAAAACTTGCGAAATCATTAGCTACTAGCTCCGATTATTGCAAAGGGTAAGGACTCAATTCCTATAAAAATGGTTGCCTATTTTTATGAACAAAATCCAATATACACCTAGCTTCAAACACCACATAGCCTCACTATCAAGTTGAAGCAAACCCTAACGTCAAGAATAATTGTCCTTTATGTTATTTGTTGCCTATTAAAACTTACTTTGTTATACAATAAAGAAAAAATGTTCTCATTCAAAGTGAAATCTAGTCTCTTATTTTCAATTTGGGGCATATATTTATTGAATAAATAGGAAAGTATCCATTCATGAATCAACACACTTGCTGCATAGGTGTAAGACACAACGATGAGAAGATGAAAATTAGACATTAGAAATAAAATTGCATGTCTCCAGTTTAGTCACATTTCCCATATTTATTCCATACAATTGTTAAATGGAGTAATTATATAATTGTTGAATGGAGTAGATGGTGTTAGCTAGCGAATATAAATGTGTATGATAGATGTTTTTTATGTTTGTTATAAGATGGTCATCATCATCATGTTTATTTTTATAAATTGAAAAGTTCAATATGGTTGGAACTATAATTATAAAATTGAAACTATAATTGCATAAATAGTTCATATACATATTCATTCTAACTAATATTTTTTTTTTTTCAAAAAACAAATTACATATGAATAAATATTATTTTCCATTGTACTAATTAGTCTTTTTGAATAGACTCTTATACACTAAAAATTGTTATTATAAAAAGTTATTATCTCCAATGATAAACACTATATTGGCTTTAAAATTTTATGGATGCAAATCTTCCTATTGTTATTTTTGTCATTATTTCGTAAGTGGATTGCTATCAAATTTTAAAATATTACTTTATTAATTGTGGTTTTACTCAACATAGGGGGCATAATTTTATAAATATTTTCAAAAGAAATGATAAAAGTATGTAAACTAACAAACACTACTTCAGTTAAAAACCAAATTATCAAAAAATCATGTTATAAATTTAATTTTTTAATTATAAACCACATTTTTTGATAATCTTACTTTTAAATCTACAAAATAAATGAACATAAGCTCAGTTTTTGAATCATCATGTTAACATATCCTCAAAAATGTTGTACTATTAAACATGCATATCAACCATATCATTACATCTAATTATATCAACATAAAAAGTAGAATTTCATATCCCATGAAAATTTCAACTGGACATTTAACATTTTTCAGGATTTTACAATTGGAAATACTTAAAGAAGATGAAACATTTTTAAATATATGCAACGACATATAAATATGTTCAAATAAAAATCTTTCCATGAAATCACACATAATTTTAAAGATAAACACATTACGCATCAAACTGACTATTAACCAACTAAAATTGTTCAAAGATTTGCTATAATTAACTTAACATTTCCTTTGTTAGAAGATGAAATATAAAAAACAATATAATAAATGAAATAAAGAATATAACAAAAAGATACAACACCAATATTAATTATGAAAGAAAACATGTACATATCACTCTCTATTGTCATCACCCTCATTATCTTCCTCGCTTGGCATGATAACACTGTTGTTTAAAAAAATATGTTTTGATCTAGGGTTGTGTCTTAATACAAACCACCAATCCCTATCCAACACATATGGGTAAAAAAACACTTGGTTGTAGTGTTTTGGGAAAACATAAGGTTCCTTATCTTCATCCCACATCTTTTTAGAGTTGATACATATCATCCCACTATCACGATCTTCCTTTACATTATTCTTATCAAAGGTGTCCCACCACTTGCATCTAAAAATAACACATTGGAAATAAGAGAAGTCCACTCGAATGATCTCTTGTATCTTTCCAACATAGCCTAACTTCCCTTGTATGGTGTTTTGATCGCGGTGTCTAGCATGAATAGATCCGTCAAACTCAAATTCCACTCTACAGTCTTGTGTCATGTTTCCATCATCGACATCCTCTGTGCGAAAATGATGTCCATATGCCCACATAGATGGGAACAAATGCACCTATAAAAAAGTGAACAAATCATAGTGTCAATATGTGTCTAATAACCCGACCATTAAAATATAAAATAATATAGATGAAATAATATAAATGTACTTACAATTCAAATGTGTATTACGAAGTTAAAAATTATGTACACAAAAAATATTATTACCGAGTTGCTACAACCAATCCCTATGTTTAGTGCATCCTCTTCTTGATGTGGGTAAAGAATGGATTCACGATATTTCTCTCTGACTTCGTCAACAACCCAACTGTTGGAGCGTATCATTGACATATTTTATTTTAAATCATCAAGATAAGGCATGATTCTACCATTCAACCATATGAATTCTTTCCTATCACTTTCCCATTTCCTCCTCTTCTATTCATACAATGCGAACCATGACTGTGTTTCCTCCGAATTGTAAAGAATGACTTTATTGATGACATCAATTTCAGAATTCATTGATGTATTCATGAAATCAAAACAACATATAGTACATATGAGATAATGAAAATATACATTATGAAGTTCACTATGAATAGTTACTGTGTAGAAATTTGACAAACGATAAGTCACTTACTATTTATCAAGCACCTTTTTCCATTTGTTTGGAGAATCTCCCCTTCTCTTTTGTTTTCATCCCTTTCTT
>ML807892.1:0-32425 GCA_009831015.1 Picea engelmannii
GCCCAAGATCCTTAGCTCTAGGAATCAATAATCTCAAAGAAAAGTCTCTAGAAGCAAATGATCCTTCTAACCATGACACCACCAACTTGGAATAACCATACATTGTGAAGTCCCTAACATTATGTTGAAATACCATAGACATCATTGTAGACGTTGCATGAATCTTAGTATAGCTATTTGATCCTTTGCCAAACCCATCTCTAATGGGGAAGCCTTGTTTTTATCTAGAACTATAACTCTCCCAAATCCACACTTTCTTAAGTTACTAAGAGAAACCCCATCAAAAAACCAAAGTGTTCACAATAATGAGGATTGATGAGAGAAATGAGTTGATGTACCTTAGATTTTACTAAAACCTTGTAATAATATAAGTATGTTGAATCTTGAAAGATAATTGAGTCGTCAAGCGAAGACTATCTTTTATTATGGCATGATTCTTATTGATCAAATCCCACATGACAATCACCAATGGGGAATGAAATATGATCCTAACAACCCAATTTTATAGCCATGAATCAAGTCCCTATTATAACAATTCATCTTTCCTTCTCTACCTCATATATATGTAAGATTTAAAATATATTTCAATGATATAATATAAAAGTATAATGTATATATTTTAGTTTTTACATTTTTAAAATAAAATATTTTAATTGATTAATTGTCAAATTATTTCTTTTTTTAAAACATTGGTATCATGTGTAACTAGATTTGAAGGGAAAAAATTAAAATTATATTAATAGATTAATAATAAATGGTAATACTTATGGGTGATTTCTCCAACCCAGTTTGGCTTCATTTCCATCCCTATGTTGCCCCTTGTTTTAACGCGGACCAAGTTTTTAGCCTCACAGTTAGAACCACCCCCTCTCCTCGGTTTCTGGAAGTAATTCCCCTCTAGAATTAAGGCATTGCTCAGTCTGGTCCTTTCGAAGAAGCATGGACGCTAAGGAGAAAATATTTGGGCAAAGTCAGCAAGATCCTAATTTCGAGTGCGGGGAAAGTTAGAGGTTAAAAATTAAATATGGGGCCATCAACTCCATGGTCTCCTTTGAGCTAGCAACCTTATCTCAGCATCGACATCTCATTGGGCAGCTCCAAGACGGAGTGTACGCTCAACGTAGCCAAATTGAATACCTCCATTATCGTCTCGAGAAGTGCGAGAAAAATCAAAGGCAATCTTCCACCCCAGACAACAATGGAAACACATCAAGGAATGTTTCAGAAGCCTCAGTGGGCCCAATCCCTGACCTCAATGAACCAGTTGAAGCAGAATGGGTCCAGCAAGAGATTCAAAATGTCAAGCAAGAACCTGGTAGCTGATTTATTTTCAAAATGTAGTTGTAATTTTTTGTCGATCATTATGTATTAACAATATTTTTTACCAGCAGTGTACCTACTAGATTAGAAGTAGCATAAGTTTTGGGATAATACTCAAGAACTCATACATATTTTTTATAATTGTTGAACTAGTCCTGAGATTTGGCAGTCCCCGTGACATTTAAATTTTTGTATATTGTATCTCAGTGGTCTTGACCACACCATTTTAATGAAAAATTCCCCAGTTTCTATGAAAAAAAATAATAATAAATGGTAATGTCATTATAAATTTTATACCAAATTTAGTAAAATATAATTTTGCATAATTCAAATTATATCAAATTATAAATAAATGATAAATAAAATATATGTAAAATTGATAGATTTCTAATATTATAAATAATAAAAATTTCAAACCATTATAACTTTTAACTTTCTATGGATTTTCTTAATATAAAATGGCCCCTTGTTTGTGGTTGTCTTTACCAAAATTTCAATTTTAGATGCATATAAGTGCCCTTGGTATGGTTACTTTGAAGCATATAACAATATTTAAGTAAATATTTCGTGTAACATGTGTAACATTGAAAATTATTCTTCTCATGGAGAGGGATTTCAACCAAATTGTAAGGTCTCATCTTCACTGGTTAGATCATCTCTATTTTTTTTTACCTCTAGAGGAGAGTTCTCTGGAAATAGGAGGGAAAACACATCTAAACAAAAAAACAAAAGATAAAGAGACATATTCACACAAAGCACCTTGGAAACTTGGTGTTCATTTGGTTTACTTCATATTTTATTTCTATAATGTTCCTTTAAAACATAGAGGTAGTTTTTCTCTAAATGGTATTCTATGGAGAGTTAATGAATTAATGTAAATCCAAATATTTCTCATCATTCTTTCAATCAATAATGAATCAATGTAAATCCAAATAGTTCTAATCATCCTTTCAATCCATAACGGATCAATGTAAAACCATGTTGGAACATCAAGCATTGATGGTTCATCACACTTTTCCTGGATCCAGTCGATCAAGTAGTCGACCTACATATGGAAACAGTCGGTCGAGTGATCAACAAAACTACTACATCAGTCGATCAAGTAGTCGACAATCTTGTCAATCAGACAAGAGACTAGAAGTCAAAGATATTCAGTCGGTGGATCGACAAGCCAAGCAATTGACTACGATTTGGACACATGGACGGTCGAGTCGGGCATCCTTGATGAGCCGACTAGACTAGGTGGATTTGACAGAGTCAATTATAAAAATCGATGATTATATGTGGACAAGAGCTTCCCGATTACAAGGAAAGTGATTATATATTGAGGCTATAAATAGCAAAAATGTGGCATTATCATCAAGAAAATTAAGTACATGTGGATCATGTGGATCGAGATGTGCAACATGCACTACGATGTTTTGATCATAGTGCACTTTGCTTAAGTGTTGTAACCACCTTTGTCTTTGAAATTTTATTGCCTCTTCGACTATCTACTGTACTGTCTTTTATGTTTCGTTTCTGGTTCCACCCTATACCCCAACATGGTATTAGAGTGAGGTTTGAAACCTCGCATGTTATCTACAAACCCTGTTGACTCGAAACTGTTGTGTGATTGACTCTTGGTTGGTGGTTTTTTTAATGGAACTTGTTGAAACATAATAGCTTTTGTCTAGATATTGAAGATGGCTTTGAAGATTGATCATGTTATTCCAAATGGATCGAATAACACAGTGTGGACACCAGACATGGAAACCCTACTAAAGAGTAAAGGATTGTGGAAGTATACAAATACTACAATTCCAGATCCAACACACAATCAAGACAAGTTTTATGTTGATGTTAAGAAGGATGAGGTTGTGTGTAATGTACCCCAAAATTACCAAATAAAAAAAAAATTATTAGGGACATTAGATCTTCTTTCACCTTCAATATTTGTTTCAAATCATTCTTTAATTATATATGCAAAGTAGTTCTTCCATTTCTATATGCAAAGGTTGACTTCTGGTCAAATTGATTTTGTGGTCAAAGTTGAAATTTTAGAGTTTCTATCTTGTTCTAATCATTGGATCTTTTGATTGAGTTTCTAATCTCTTCTTGTCAAGATGGTATCTAGTTTCAGATTGGAAGACAAGTTGGACAATGCTACAAGGTTTCAAAGGTATGCACTTGTATATGCTATCTAAGTCATATCATCTAGCAAAACATGAGTGTGTTTGCAGGGAAAGTACTAGAGATCTTGTCCAAGATGTAATCTTGGATTCAGTGCATTCAGAAGAACAAGTGCACCCTCCATAGCAGTTGAGGCTTCAAGTTCCAGGTTTGATTAAATTGTTAAACTTCAAATTTGTGTATATCAAGGGTGATAGTTGTTACATTACAAATTGTGAAAGCATTCTTTGATAGATTCTATTATTGCTAGGTGTAATGAATACTCGACTACATATGAATACTATTGATATAGATGCTTATTGTACTTGTTTACAAGTTGAACTAACATCTCCTCTAGATAGATATTTCTTGTTTGTTCTTGTTGTTCTTGTTCCGGGTAGGTACCGTTGTGAAATATGTTTGATGAACAATCCTTGTGGAAGTTGTCATAGAAGAAGTTTATAAGGATGACACAACTTCCATATGGATAGCAATCAGAATAGATAGAAACAAACTTAAAGAGACTCAGAGGAGTCAGACTCGAAGGAAGTCAAAAATCAAAAGGAAACCAAAACAGGCTTATGACACTTTGTAGAAAGAAAAGAGAGATGCAGCAAACGGAAGCATGGACTCTCTCAGATGGAGGGAGATAATCCCCAATGATATGATCTATTTAAGAAGAATTCATAAATACTATGAAGTATCTATCCATGTTCTTCATTGAAAGTAGAAGCCATGATAAGCAGCAAGTGTTAAATTTGACTCTAGAAGAAGTCTTCTTCGAAAAGAAGCCTTGAATATCCTTGGTTGTCCATCTACATTTATGTTCCTATGGCAGAAGGTTGGAGCCTTCAGGAAAGAAGGCCATGTAATCTATAGAATATTCCATGGACTCCAACATTTAAGAGAAACATAAAGAAGAACATGAAGATTCCAAGAAAGAAATAAAATTCAGAACAACCAATTGAACCAGTTTTGGAAGGAAGTTATGATGAAGAACAATGTATTGTGAAAAATACTTAAGCATTGATAGATACAAGGTGAGACTCGGGGTTAGAGGGTTCTCCCGGTAGGAGGAAGAATACTACAATGACAACTTGAACTAGTATCCAGATATACCTCTACCTGAGCCATTATATCTCCTACAGTATCCATGGGTTGGAGGTTACATCAGATGAATGTAAAGACTATTTTTCTCAACAGATTAATTGAAGAAGAAGTGTATGTAGAGAAACCTCATTGTTTTGAGGTATACCAGAAAGAGGCCCTTGTATGCAGATGGAATAAGACCTTGTATGGATTCAATCAAACTTGGTGCAGAGCCTCTCATGTACAGCAGAAGCGTGGTGAAAACTTCCTATGAGAAAGGAAGTATATTAAAATGGTTCTTCAAAATTCCGGGATGATGGATTGAAAATCCATGGAAAACTCCCATGATGACAGATCTAAAGAAGTTGAGAGACTATAATCCAGTAGACCCGTCTCTGTATCAACAATTTATTGGCTCGTTAATGTATTTGGAGAATATTGAGTCGGATATTTGTTTTGTGGGACATTTAAGTTATGATATACAGTTGCATGGATTTATCAATTCAGATCGGGCAGGGAGTGCAGATGACAGAAGAAGTGCTACTTGGATATGTTTCAGTTTGATATTTTCCAAGATGTCATGGGCTAGCAGGAAACAGAATTTTGTTGCACTCAGTACTGTAGAATAAAAGTATATTGCAGCTTGTGATGCTTGTATGAAAGCAGTGTGGCTCCATAAGTTGGTTTCTGGACTATCTAATCAGGTGTTGGATTCGACCATGATATATTGTGATGATCAGAGTTGTGTGAAGATTTCAGATAACCTGATGTTCCATGATAGGTCGAAGAACATTGAGATCAAACATTATTTTCTTCGTGATAAATTCCAGAGGGGAGAAGTGGTTCTCTAGTATATCTCCACAGATGAGTAGATAGCATATATTTTGGTAAAGCCTCTGTCCAAGATGAAAAGTTTTTGTACTTAAGGGACAAGATCGGGCTTGTGGAGATGACTTCCTTATTGAAAAAGGAAATGATTACTCCCAGATTGGGAGGGAGCAATGATATGTTATTGATTTATGGACAGTCATTTTCCAGTTCGGAATATGGTCCAGTTTGGGCAGTTCCTTTCCAATTCGGAAAGTGGTTCGATATTTCTGACGGACAATCATTTTCTAGTTCGGAAAATGGTCTAGATTGGACAGTCATTTTTGTAATGAAAATGGTTTGATAGATTGTTTATGTACCATAGACAGTGATTCCCCTTGTGTCTAGTGTGGGGGAATGTTCTAGGACAGTCATTCTTCTTGGCAGTCACTCTGAGTAGTGGTCAAGTAGAATGGTATACCTCATCGGGCAATCATTCTTTCGAAGTTCACAGTTGTGAGCAGTTTCAAAGAATGATCCGTTTTGGAGGTTGGTGCAGGATAGTTATTTCCATAGGAAATGGTCCGAATAGTCATTCCCTAGGGCAGACTCATTCTCTCCATGTTGCACTGTGATTAGTGCAGGAGGAATGCCCCAGTTAGGTGAATGGTATATGTTCAGCAATCAGGGACAGACATTCCCTAGGGAAAACTCATTCTCTCCAGGTTGCACTATGATTAGTGTCGGAGGAATGGCCCAGTTAGGTGAATGGTCCAGGCTTAGAAATCAGGGACAATTATTCTTCTATGCTTGGGAAGAATAGTCCAGATAGCCCATGGCTGATGTTTTACTTTCTGAGGGAAGATGCTCTTCCATATCTCATAGATGTGAGTGGAAGAATGGCCCAGATGACTCAATTTGTATCATGATATTGTTATGCAGGTTGATATCAGATGATATGATTTTTGTGGAGACAATATTTCTCTAGACAGTATTTGTATGCTACAGTGGTGGATGTGTTCCACTGGTTGTGACTATGTGTCACTGGTTAGTAGTCGTGTGCTACTAGGTGTGGTTGTGTACCACTGTATATTAGTTGTGTACTACTATGGATAGACACAGTTGTGTTCTATTGGATGGAATTTCTCTGATTCCCATGGAGACTGCCACTAGTGTTGGAGATGATTGTCAGCTAGATGGATAATCAGTATGTTGTGTGCTAATGGACAAACATTCTCCAGGTGGAGAATGGTCCAGGCAGGACAGATTGTTTATCGACAAACATTCCCCATGCGGAGAATGGTCCAGGCAGGACAGATTGTTGGTGGATAGACATCCTTCCTATGGAGGATGATCTAGGTTGAAAGATTGTTGGTGGACAGACATTCTACCTGTGGAGAATGTTCCAGGTTGATAGATTTTTTATGTACCATGGATAGTTATTCTTCTAGGATGTATGTCTAGATTAGAAGAATGGTATGTCTCCCTGATTTCATAGTAGTAACCAGAGTGGAGAGATTGGTACAAGACATACATTTTCCCTGAGTTCACAATAGTGGTTGGAGGGAAAATGGTCCAGGACAGTCATTCTTCTAGGACACATGTCTAGATTAGAAGAATAGTCCGTGTAGCCCATGGTGTGGCTTCTAGCATCTATTGGAACAATTATTCTTCTAGGACATATGTCTGGATTAAAAGAATGGTTCTTGTATCACTCTGTGGAGTGAGTGAATTATTCAACATCATGCCCGATTACTCAGATGGAGTATGGCTTCAAGAAATGATGCAGTTGGTGCTATCAGATGATACTAATAGTGATGATGTTGCTCGTGATTTTATCTACGTGATCATGAGATAGCATGTGTGGCTATGATGATGTTACTGGTTGAATGGTCTTTTTTTGATCAAGACCATTTCCTTTAATACCTCCCTAGCTAAGAGGGAGTGTTGATATTATGGTAGTTGCAGGAGGTATTAACCTCCACTTGTAACCTTTAACAAGACTATAATATTTCAGGAAGCGAGAGAAACCCTAAAACGTTGTATAATAACCCTAGAAGACAAGTCGACTCAAGAGAATATTTAATTTTGAGTTATTAGCCTCCAAAAAGAGAAGTCGGCCCAGTAAAGTGAGATAGAGAAGTATAAATAAGAGGGCGCTAGAGCTCATTTGTCACTCTTACTCTCACAACTTCATAAGACTAGTGGTGCACAAGTTTTGAAAGAGAGTGTAGTTGCAGCTACTGCAACTGAGATTTTGGCTTTTGGTTGGACTTTCTCTTGGTTATGGTTTGGAATTTCTTCTTGGTCTTTGGTTATTCTTGCTTGGTGCGCTACCCTTGGAGAAAGGTGTGCTACCTTGGTTGGCCATTGTTCTGCTTCCAGAATTATTTTGTCTGTCAAGGTTAAGGTGCTCGGGGTTGGCCTTTGTGCCTATTGTTGGGGGACAATATTTCTATATTGTCTATGGAAAAATGAGCACATCTCTTTATTTCTAACAGTTTCTCGTGTGATTAAAAATATTATTTATATGATTAAAGTAACTATTTCTACGATTACAATGTATATGTTATAGAAGTCCATAAGAGAATTGAAGTAAAAATATTAATATAGGGAGTAATTACCATTCTCTATTATCACATTAGCAATCAAGTTAGAATTGAATTAATCCATGATGTTAATGTACCAATATTTTTAAGGGATGTGGATTCATTATTTTAGATCATGATTGTAACAACACTTGTGTACTGATGAGTTCTATATAAATGCTTTATCTATTGATAATTAAGGATTAATTGATTAGCATAGATCATCTAGTACTAATTGGATAGAGGATTGATTGTATGGACTCCCTACCTTCTCTTTAAGTAGATATTTAATATTCATCATAATAATTGTTATGTTATGTTCTTGCACAATTACATTGGAGTATTTCTAAGAGAATGTTGAAGCATAGTATATTATTTTGTTGTGCCTTGAAAATCTATAGCTTAATATTGTTGTTGTGCAAGTCTTGGATTTTGATTTGGTTAAGTAGTGGGAATTAGATATCTCCTTGTTCCTCAGAACATTCGCCAATCCTGAGACCTTAAATGGTCAAAATCAATTGGATAAATCCTAGACTTGAGCATTGATTATGTGTCTTGGAGGTCCTGACCTTGCAAGGTAGGTTGGGCGGGTGTCTTCCTTGTTATTATATGTGATATGATCGTTCAGTGATGAATAAGTAATGTTGTATCTGATTTCTTACTAAGTATCGACAAGGATGATATTAGAA
Source organism: Picea engelmannii (assembly GCA_009831015.1). Taxonomy (NCBI): domain Eukaryota; kingdom Viridiplantae; phylum Streptophyta; class Pinopsida; order Pinales; family Pinaceae; genus Picea; species Picea engelmannii. The sequence continues at coordinate 8,645 of ML807892.1, forward strand.
TGTTTTAGTATTAACGCATGTCAGTTTTGCTTAACACGTGCCCTAATTGAGATTTAACAATTGTTTCAAAAAAAAAAAATTACCAACTCATATTATGTCTTAACCAAAGGGGTCGTTACAATGTCACAATTGTGGCATAGCTCTCCCAACTTTAGAAATTATTATAGAGGGTTGTGAATGGCATACATGATCTCTATCAATTAGGATGACATTGAGAGGAAAAGAACCTGAAATTTGTATGCAAGCATCCATTCATTCATTTAAGTTCAGTAAGAGGCAACGCATTTTTTGCATTTAGAGGTCAATTTTTGAAAACTCTTCCCTTAGAGCTTGTGGATAACATGTTCACATCATCCTTTCTGAACATGCATATAGGAACTTATGACACTCTTTTTTTCTGCTCAATTTGATTTTTATGTCCCCAAGACCAATCCACCATGTGTCCTTGAATACCTCTAGAAAGTGAACTGCAACTCACCATAAAACGAAAAATAGAGACTCAGACCAATGAATTGTAAATTCTAGTTATGTTTACCAAATACTTGTCAATTGTAAAATTATACCTAGTCAATGAAAATATAAAAATTATTTCATAGTAACCTCATCCAAGAAACTATCCTTCACAAGAGCCTATGTTTCCCCATATCAAGTATGCCCACAATGAAAGCATTGATGAGGATCAACTAGATTATAAACAGAATAGCCAACCTAGCCACGTGTTGTGCCTAACCTAGAATTGGTAGTGTGGAATTCAAAGGCATTGAAGAGCCTATGTGGTCTAACATCATTTGAGGATGGCTCCCAATGGGATGTTTCCACAAATATGCTATGTTGAAGAAAATTGTGCCATCGACAATATCATAGTATTGGTGGCATGAATCATGTCTCCAAGTTGAGGTGTTCCCAAGGGGTGTAGGAGGTGGCTCTCAATGGGTTATGCATGGCCCTTGCTCAATCTTAAGCAAATCCAAACCAACCACCTAGAATTCACCAATGTCAAAATAATTGACATAGAAACTCATAATAAATTCAACTGATACTTTACGAATAAAATACAATGTAACCTCTCTATTATTGCAAGGAGGTCTATCAACTACAATAAACCACCTATCCATCTAGTTGTCTTCCCATGGTTGGAATGTGCACTAATCCATGCAAAGACACATATTTTTTGGATCAAGGGATTGATTGGTTCTAGGGTCAATAATCAATTGAACAATCACCTCTTTGGTTATATGAAATTTATTTGCCTTTTCCTTATGTCAGTTGAGTAGTACTCTCCCATTCTAGCCCTATATTCAGATATATCAGATAATTGACTATGTACATGGCCAATGGAAGCAACGATGGTGTCAAGCAAAGAGGTTAATGAAAAATGAGATGGATCTCTAGTGTCCTTAAGCTCACCAATTAGGTTTCTAATTCCATCTAAACATTGATTAATTTATGTCCATAAATCTTGTGGGGGTGGTTGGGCGTTTGGGTTTGGATTTAGATCGAGATTTTGCTCTATACTAGCAGAATAAAAATTGCATTTAAACAATACAAAAGAATTTTACAAATTGTGTAAATTTATATAATTTAATAAATATAAAATTGATATTTGGGATAAAACCTACTTGGAAATGAGAGCTCCTCTATTGGAAACGTCGAGCGCTAACGATTCCTACATCCCTTCTACTCATCCTCGCAAAGTTTGGACTAAATCAACTACAAAACACTCTCACAATTGAGGAAAATATGGAGAAAAAGTGTGAAGGGTTGAAGAAAATAATGGATAAAGGAGTCGCAAATTTTTTTAATTGTATAGGCAGAGAAAAACACACATGTTTTTAGTGCATGTATGTATTTTTACATAAATAAAAATGATGTGGATTAAATGTATCCATGAGGAAATTGACTCCATGGAGCTTCGACAAAGGCTGAAGATATTTAAACAAGAATGAGTGTGCATTCTTAGAGTGCATGCACGTTCCTAAAGTTCGTACAACTAGTGTGGATTTCCATTGCAATGAATTTGGCAACCAACTTCATGTACCCACCCATTTATTTGTTTGTAAGTCAATGTTTCAACTTATATCGTCTCTAATTATAAGATTGGAAGATCTATCAATCCTCAAATTAAAATACCAAGTACCAAAAGATTTGTAAAACCTTGAATTGCTTTCAAAAAATAAGTAAATATTTTCCTAACACTTGTTTATGTAGTAATGTAACAATGTTTATAAATAATTATAATAAAATATGTGTGTTATTTATTTGTACTTATTTCAATGTTACCAAAATGATCAAAATATCATTATATATTATAGTTAACATGGCTAGATTTTTAACTTTTTAATATTTTTCTTCTCATACATTACTTTTAAAAAACTAACTACAAAATAATTATACAAACTTTGATTTCAATTTTCAATTTTAAAAATGTAATAAATATCTAAGAATTTATTTTAAAGTATTTTGCATTTCTTAGTTGTAAAACATATTAATCATTAGTCATTTACATCATATATAATATTTTTTAAAGTATTTTCCATTTCTTAGTTGTAAAACACATTAATCATTAGTCATTTACATCATATATAATATTTTTTAAGGTATTTTCCATTTCTTAGTTGTAAAACACATTAATCATTACTCATTTACATCATATATAATATTTTTTTGTGAGATTATGTACAAAGAAAATATTATACAAATTTAAACCTTATACTTCATCCAACCAATAAACTACAATAATTTATGTCCCCTTCTTTGATCTATATTTTATGATAATATTAATATCATCTAATTGTATAGTTCACATGGTCCATTAAGATTAAAATTATTATTTATAGAAAAAATGTAAAATTATTATTTATAAAAAAAATGAAAGAATAAATTATATCTATTTTTTTGTTATTTAAGAAATTTAAATTTTGTTTATACAAAGTAGGATCTGAAATGATAAAAATTGCTTTGTTCACATATAATTTACATATAAATAAAAACCTAAAATATTACAATTGTTAAAAATGTTATTACTCTATAATTTTCAACTTCATAAACATCAAAATAATTTAATAGATTAAAAATAATATGAATATATTAATTTTGATGAAATATTTATCACAAATTCATATATTATATAACAAACATTTATTATATCTCCAATATATCTATTACCTTTTAATAAAATATCTTAATTTATTTTCTCAATACTATTTTATAATTAATATTTCATTAATTAATACATTAATAGAACAACGAATGAATAGGTAATAAAATATCTTAATTTATTTTCTCAATACTACTTTATAACTAATACTTCATTAATTAATAAAGTAATAGAACAACGAATTAATAGATCAACAAAGAAGCATACATAATTTGTGCCTCCACCATTAGGCGCCATATCAACCACTCTACCTCGCCTATGGTTTTAGGAGGTCACGGTGTTACTTTTGAATCATAATAAATAAAATTTAAATTTTCTTGATAAGCTTCCAACGTACATTGGAATTGGCTCGCACATTAATCGGCCAAGCGTACATTGGCCACCGAATGGAATTGATATACGCTCGTCGGGCTCAGAAAGATGCATTCGAAGACGATTACATGATCAGAAATAGGTTAAATAAATTCTTTCAAATATCATTATACAGGAAAAGGAATCGTAAGGTGTGAATAGTTGTGAGTAGATGAAGCGAACAAGGCATTAGATGACATCTGGTAAGGGAATCTGGATGGCTCGCACTGCTGGTAAAGAATGCTCCAACCACCCAAAGCGCCTCACTAACCATCCAAGTGATATCTGTTAAGGGAAGTTGAAAGGTATGTAGTAAAAAAAACCTAAACAAAATAATATAAATGCAATAAAAAAGACAAATCACAATAAATATGGGTAATCATGTTAATCACTTATATGTGTCAATCAGATGTTTTTATAATAGTGAGGAAGTTAGTGGTTGAAATCACAATCATTGATTTATTGGGACGACTAAGAATATTCCATCAATATTTAATCTTGTCCATACAAAACTAATTAAACACTAAAAAAGTATTAAATATACCCATTATCAATAAGTATACAACCCCATTTCACGTATAAAGTGGCGACAACCCTATATGAAAAATCGTGAACATCTTTGCCTCAATTGCTCCACTACTCCAGCACTCCACTGCAGTTTGGGACATGCTGTAGTATTAACATTCCACAACGACATACAATGTTGGGTGCCTTCCAACTCTTCTAACTCGGAACACTCTAAAACCCATAGGATTTCAAGCTTTGTCAGCTGCCCCAATCCCCGTATGCTCTTCAGCTTCACACAGTTAACCACTTGCACGACTCTCAAGGATACGAATGTTTCAATACTTGGCAGCTCCTCCAATTCCATGCAATTCCTAATGGACAGTTTTTGAAGTTTTGCAAGACCATAATTCTTATCTATTTTCCTCAAATTATCACAATTCCAAAATGATAACATTAAGAGTGTATTTGGCAATGTTCCAACCTCCACCAGATCATTGCACCTTTCTATTAAAAGATTTCGAAGGTTGAAGCAAACACCTTCAGCAAATAATACCTCTGATATCCCTGTTCCAGAAACATGTAACTCTTGGAGCCGCGGAAAAATGCAGTTGTGAATGGGAGAGTCCAAATCACTCGATGTTTCTCTTTCTTCTTTTACCTCATTTTTAAACGGCAATTCGCGTATCAACGGACACGAACCTACTGTCAAGGAAGACAACTGAGTTAACAGTCCAAGCGAAGCCGGCAAACATTTCAACTCCTGACACTCCCATATATTCAAATTCTGCAAGTTCTTTAAGTCAGCCAGCGAAGCCGGCAAACATTTCAATTCCTTGCAGCCATTGAGCCGCAATTCCTTCAAGTTCTTTAAGTCATCCAGAGAAGCTGGCAAACATAGTCGCTGACATCTATAGATATCCAATTCCTTCAAGTTCTTTAAGTTATACAGTGAAGGCGGCAGCGTGTCCAGAGAAGGGCCTCCTACTCCCAGAACTTCCAATTCTCTTAGCTCTCCAATTGCACTTGGCAATTCTTTTAAATTTGTACCATCCAAAAGTAACTGTTCAAGCGACCTCTGATGTGCCACTTGCGGAGGGAGTACTTCAATTTTTTCACAACCTTATACTCAAGCGTGCTTATATTTCCGAGTGTTTCGCTTGACATGGTTAAATTAGTGCAATTCTCCAAATTAAGATATTGGAGTTTAATTAATTTACAAAGGAATCCGGGAGCGTCTCCAAAGCAGAGCACCAAGACAGCCGGATGTGGTGGAGGTTGGTTAAATTACCAAAAGATTGTGGCAGCCTCTCCAAAGCTCGGCACGCAAACAGCTGGATGTGTTGTAGTTTGGTTAAATTACCAAAAGAATCTGGCAACGTATTCAATTTATAGCACTTTGACAGATCGATATGTTGGAGGTTAGTTAAATTACCAAAGCACTCCGGCAGTGACTTCATTTCTAAGCAAGTGCTTAACACCAAGGCCTTTAACGACTGCAGAAAACAAAATTCTTCTGGCAATTGTGTGAGATTGACCTTCCCGTATGATCCGGAAGCAGGACCAATCACAATCCGTTCTAGGTGCTTCAGCTTCCCTATAGACTTTGGAATGTTCGAGAGGGGAGCTTTGATGTCCAACTCCCGCAACTGTAAAGGTGCCTGCAAAATGTAATGTTCACGTGTTTCAACTGTAACAAAAATATAACTGGATTATCATTTTCATCAAAAGAAACCCTTAGAACCTATTGGAAACCCTGTGGTGCAATATCAATAGCTAATAAACATAAACTTTAATTCAACAAATCCTAATTTACCTGCGATTCATTTTCCCACAATGTTTCTAATTCGCTCGTCCCTTGCACTTGTAGAACCCTTAAATTCTTCATTGAAATCGAGGAAGGCAGGGAAGAGGAGCAACACTTTTTCCAGCGCAGCCATATGAGATTTGCAGACGGCCCCTTTCTCAGAATGCGCTCCAAGAGAACATCTTCAGTATCAAGAAGTCGCAAACTCCTCATACGAAGACCGCCCAATGCATCATCGTCATCAATATCATTGTACTCACTTCGAACCAATCTAATTCCTCGCACGGCTATTTCCTGTAAACATGGTAATGATTACCCATTCAATCTTGTAACATTATTGAAGAACTAAAACAATTGAAAATAATGGAAGAACTGACCGGATTGAATGATTTAGCACTTACCGATAATTGCTGCAACAAATCATCAATGTCGTTCTCTTTCCAACGCCAAAGACGACGCGGCAATCCTGGATCTTGGGCAATATCCCTTCCCAAGTCTCTAAGGTGATCGTGCATTTTTATTTTATTTTCACCATTCAACTCTACAAGACATTTGTCCTGTAAATTTTGAAACCCACACAAACCACAATCCCATATTTTTGTCACCATATCCCTGTCTTCTCCTATGAAAAAACACGCAATATCTAAGAATATCTGTTTTTCCTCCCTATCCAGTGCGGCATAGCTGATTTGAAGTCTTTCTTTTATGTCGTCGGGAAGTATGCTTCCAAGTTTATTCAATTGGTCTTCCCAGTAAGACGTGTCTTTTCCATAAAGAAGTGCCCCAATCACCTTTAAAGATAAAGGCAATCCACCACAGGCTTTTAGGAACTTCTTTACCAAAGATTCAAACTCGGGTGGTGGATGTGGCTGGTTGAAAGAATGCAAACAGAAGAGTTCAAGAGAATGTTCTGCAGTGTGGTGGATGTGGCTGGTTGAAAGAATGCAAACAGAAGAGTTCAAGAGAATGTTCTGCAGTAAGGCCAGTTAGGTTATATATTAAGGACTCTTCGACTTTTGAGCTTACCAGAACATCTCTGTTCCTAGACGTAATCAATATTAAGCTATCGGAGTGGAGAACAGTTTGAACTGGCAAAAGAGTATCCACCTGATCCAGGTGATCTACATCATCTAAGATTACCAAGGCGTCAGAAGATGAGAGATGCTTCCTGAGCATACTTTTACCTTCATCAACACCCTCAATCCCTTCTATTGTCTTATCTGGTACCTTCAAGCTTTTTAGGAGTTTTTTCTGCAAAGAAATTAAACTTTTACCTGCATGATCTCTAACATCGGATAAAAAACAGGATCTACTATAATCTGAATTCTTCCTATTGAAGAATTCTTTTGCCAACGTGGTCTTTCCTACACCACCTAACCCCCAGATCCCCAAGATATGAGGTTTCCCGCTCTGCTGTAGCTGCAATAGGACAGTATTTTCGAAATCTTTTATCTTATCATCCAAACCTGTTGGATATTTAGCAACGTCCAACGCTGGTTTTTTCACCTTTTTTAAGACCAGTGTAACCACCTTATCTACCAGCTCCCCCTCATCTCTGGTTATTTCCAAGAAAATAAATAGAACTAATGAGAAAAGGAAGTCTATGCATATATCATGTAACATAAAATAATACAATAGTTAGAGGGGAGTTTAAGTTGTCACCCGTTACACGCTTCTAGCTCAAAGCCGCTTATTTCTGAAACATTAGCAAGAGCGTTTCTCCAATTTTCAATCGTGCTGGAGTCGTACCTCAACTTCTGAGAGTCATACTGAGTCTTCCTTTCGAGTTTCTCCAAGGCTTCAGCATAACTTCTCTTTTTGCCCCGCGTCCACCGAAGCTCACTAGGCTTCACATGGTAGAACACTGGAATTATGGGCACTTTCGAGTCCAACATTTGCAGTAGCTCATTTAGACACCAACTTGAATCGGCATACCCGGCAGAGAAAATCGCCACATGGACGGAAGCCGATCTAATAGCACCTTCAATCTGAGGAGTTAAATAATCTCCCCGTTGCAGTTCAGGCTGATCGAGAAAGACTCTCAATCCATATGAAAGAAGGCGCCGGTAGAGATGGCTGGCAAAAGTTTTCTTTACATCCGGACCACGATGACTTATAAACACATCGTAGTTGGAATTAGCAGCACTGGAGGTGGAGGCAGCGGTGGAAGAGGATTCAGCCATTACCGACTGTAAAATAGAAATGGAGGTGATGGAAAGGATGTTCGATGCTACCGAAGCAGTTTGCGAGGGAGGAGATTAGCTAGGAGTCTGAGAAGGGCAGAAATTCTGGCAAAAATCGCAATGAAAAATGCTGAGCAGAAATTTTGGGCAATCTATCTTCACACCCGGCGCGCTCTCTATGAGTCATGTTTCAACGCGTTTCCAGAAGCCGACAAAATGTGGGGCAGTGGAGAGGACGAGATGCTCTACAGTTTCACAGGAGACGACAAAATGTGGACCACTGGCAACACGCGATGGAATTTGAGTTGCCACCCACCACAAACTTTTCCATCACGTGCTTTTCTCGGACAGTTGATCTCTCCCTTTCCATTAGTCATTATGCTTTAGGGCTTTTCTTGCGGTTACTATCATTTTTACTTTACTTTCATACTACATTGTTATCATTTTTACTTCAAACGGTATAATGTGAACCATAACTTTACACATTTGAAAAAAACTTAAAACAAAATGGTTTATGGTGTACATAAACGCTGTAATTAATTCTTAAAACAAATTTCAACTATAATAGAAATATGAGATTGAGTTCAGCTGCTCCCCTCCACCTCTCGACTTCAATCTGGATCAATCACTATGTTCTCCACTTTTACTTTATCTTTATTCAACAAAATTTCCTCTACTTCTGGACTTTAATATGGGTCAATCAATATGTTCTCCACTTTTACTTCATTTTTATTCAATAAAATCTCATAACGATCATTATTTTATCTTTATTCAATAAAAAATTATTAGTCTTTGTCATGGGACTATAGCAATGAATTTGTTTTTGAAGTGATATTAATTTATCTTTTATCATAAATTTGTGTATAAAATGTAATGTTTAACATAGGAAAACAAATATATATTTTTGGATATAATAAAAATATTTGTGTTTCTCATTTCTAATTGGTTGATAGAATTGAAGTGTTATTGCTCCCTTCACTTCTTTCAATATGTAAAATTAATTACAAAATCAATGAATTTCACCAATCACCACATCTAAATATAAAAAGTTGTACTATGTATTTATTATTATGCATTATTATATTTATATTATATTTATTATCTAATATATTATTTATTATTATATTTATAATATATTTATTATATTTATGAATATTATAGTTCCATTCAGCTTAGGGTTCATTATACATTTTGAATAACAAACAACCCTCAATTATTATCTTTTTTTCCAAAAGAAAAATTTCACTTGTAGTATATCTGTTTTTTTTAAACCAAAAAGATACAGATTGAGCCCTTACAATAAGGATAAACACTCATCCCTTACATATAGTAATTGTTCCAATATAATGTTCCTTACAATAGATGTTGAACCCATATAGTATGAAAATAGATATAACTATATCCTATTATCTCTGATCTATCAAGACTATCGAAAAGGTTCTAAACCTTCAAAACATAGGAAGATAAAAAATATATACAAGGTCAATTATTATCTTTTGACAAAAAATATCCATTACTTGTGCATTTAGTTATATTAAGTTTCATTGTTCAACATGTATTTCCCAACTAACTCGGCAGGGACTGCATTGCCATACAACCCTTGTTACAATCAAAAGTATATTGATTTTCTTTCAATCCTTTCAAAAAGTTATATGATTTTTTCCAAAAATATGACTTTTCATCTTTCATAACCTTCAAGTTATATGATTTTTTTTATTTTTGGGGGGGCAAATTCAAGGCACGATAGGTCTTGAAGATGGGGATGAGGAGGCAACATTGAACCAGGTGGAACTTCATCATCTTTTCAAATATTTTGGTGGGATAATTACCAACAGAAGCCATGGAGGCAGATACTTGCCCTTGAATAGTCTAGGATTTGGAGGGTCTCGGTATTCCTTTAGTTCTTTATATCCCTGTTCTGGCTAGTTTTTTTTTAGTTTCCAAACTCTTTTTGTTTTTGAAGCGGAGTGTCATGAAGATGGGGATGAGGAGGCGGCGTCAAACCAGGTGGAACTTCATCATTTTTTCAAATATTTTGGCGGGATAATTACCAGCAGAATCCATGGAGGCAGATACCTGCCCTTGAATAGTTTAGGATTTGGAGGGTCTCAGTATTCCTTTAGTTCTTTCTATCCCTGTTTTGGCTAGTTTTTTTTCAGTTTATAATAGATAGCTTTATGGATATTTCTAGGCGGTGGTTTATGCTAGTTTTTAAGGAACTTTTGGTGGGAGTATCATTTATACAGACAAAAAGTATTCATTGGCGACTTAAACTCCTATTCTTGGAAACTGTAACATATCTTACCGAACCGGCGAACTATACTTCTTGTTTCTTGGGGTTTGGATAGTGGATCCCAGGTGGATTGCTTTCCTTAATCCTTTGTCAGTGTCATTACTATTACCTCCCTACCTTGGACTTTGGAGAGTTTCTAGCCCTAGATCTTTGATTTTGTATTTTAGTTTTATTCCAAGTGGAGATCTAATGGCACTAAACCGGTTGGAAAAAATTAATGCGGAGGTAAATGTATTAATGAACAAGTCAATCGAAGGACTTTGGAAGGAGGAGGAAGTAAATAATGTTCATACTTCTTCTGGGGTATTATCGGGTATTTAGACTAATGGTTCCCATTCTAGTGCTATGTCATTTTCTCAAAAAAAATGTCGTAGCGGTGAACCTAGCTTAGCTACTTCCTTAGACACATACTTACCTGCACTGTCTGAGTCTTCCTTGGGGGTTCGAAAATAGTTTTCGGGGAATAGTTTTCAGAAAGCCGATAGAGGGACTAATATTACACCTTCTCATATTAAATCTCTTGGTCCTGCTACTATTCAAAAGTGTTGCAGACAGTGGGCTGCTAATAAAATTGTTAAAAGGATTGTCCTAGGCTCGGATATAGGATTGAGGACACATGCAAGATGGCGCTATGTGGATTAGTTGGGAGATTTGCTTATAGTAACTTGTGTGCAGAGAAGTTATCGGTCTGGTTGGAGCGAGTTTGGATTTCGGTTCTAGGATATGTACCTGAGGTATATTTCTTAACAAAAGGGTTGATAGGTTTCTTGTGTAACTGTCCAGAAGATGTATCTATTCTGATAGACTCAAACTGGGTTAATGGTGCTAGCAGTCTTATGTTAAAGAGATGGTGGGTTGCATTCAACCCAGATACATAATACTTATCCTTAAGACATATTTGGGTTTCACTACCGGGACTTCCCTTGTATTTATGGAATGAAGGGGCGATGGTGGCCATTGGAGACTCCCTTGGTAAATTTATAATGATTGACAGAGCTAATCTCTCAGTGGCAATAAGAAAAGTTGGAAGAGTTCTGGTTGAAATGGATATTCACGAGGGTTTGTCGAAGACTCTAGAGATAGAGTGGAGAGGAAAACGATTCCTATAGAAATTAGACTGCCTTGGTATTCCGTTTAGATGTAGTATTTGTAGAAGCACTTCTCATCTTCAGCGAGATTTTAAAGGTTCTGCTGATGGAGATATTGCTCAAGAAGGGACTGATATTTTCTTTGGTACACCGGACTTCTCCATGGAAACGGGTTTCTATGGTTTCGATACTGTACGTCGGGACTATGTTGATCCCAACTTATTGGAGAGCACATCCATAGTAACTAGTAAGCTTCAATCGTATTGTCTAGTTTTTTTTAATACTTTGTCTATTTGGGAAAGAGATGTAATAAACTCTTCAACTTGGCTTAAGAGTGTTACTACTAAAACTTGTTCGCTGCCTTCTTCTAAAAAGGGGGGTACTGTGGATACTAGTCTTTCTTCTGGAAACCAAGAGCCTCTACAAACCTCTTCGACTGTTTCCCGGGATTAGAGCCAGTGACTGTCATTGATAGTCGGAATTTGTCCAGTGTAAAGCTTCCTATTCGTATCCCCACTTTGGAACCTTCCTTACAGTCTGAGGACTTTTGTAACCCGGGGACAAGTCAACTGTTGACGAGTCTTCCTTCTACTCCACATGGCTATAGGGAACCAAAAGATGAGGAGTCCTCACTATCTACGGTACTTAACTCATTAATCCCTTTTATCTGTGGTAATGATTCAAATGTACAATTACCAGTTTATCTTGGTAAATCGATCATTGGCAATGTAGTTGGAAAAGGGGAGGCTAGTTGTTCGCGGTCATCTGATGTAGAGGCCGGAAAAGAATATGCTTGGTCTAGGGGATTGGGCATTGAACATTGCTCGATAAAAACCAGAAGTGCCCAGAAAAATTCTACACTTGAATCCTCGCATGTTTCTGTTCCACATTCTTCCACCGAAGGTGGGGCCCTTAGAGCATTGAAGGCCCTTGCAAGATCAAAGTAATGTTACTTCTCTCACTCAATTTAAGGGGGACTGGAGGCACCCTAAAAGTTTCCTCGATTCGAAGTGTATTGGATAAGACCCATCCTAATATTTTTTTCTTACAGGAGACTCTTGTTCATTTGGAAAAGATCGTTCTTTCTTTCACACCCTTAGGCCAACGTGGTTAAGTTGTGCGGTAAATTTTGTTGGTACCTCTGGAAGTTTAATGGTTTCATGGGATCCAATTTACTTTGAACTAGTTCCATTTCTTACATGTGGTGGGCTCTTATTGACAGGAATATGTTTAGAAAGTAAAAGACAGATAAATCTTCTAAATGTCTACGGGCCATGTGTGGAGTGCAAACATTTCTGGGAGAAGTTGGAATCTTCAAGATTGCTAAATTTAAAAAATCTTATTCTAGCAGGTGATCTCAATTTGACTTTATCATCCAGAGAAATCTGGGGTGGTACTTCCTCATTGGGATCGATGTAAAATTTCTTCAATACTTATTTTCATAAAAATAATCTTATTGAGATTGTTCCGGGGAAAGTGGTGCCTACGTGGCACAATGGATGAGCGGGAGCAGATTTTATTGCAAAGAGATTAGACAGAACCTTCCTTTCTGAATATATAGTTGATATAGTTGCCATCTACAGAGCATGGGTGGAATACCCATTCATCTCTGACCAACCTCTAATTCTACTCCAGTTGGATCTTCCTCCACTTTATAAGGCTTACCCATTCAAGTTCAATCCTATGTGGACTAAAGAAAAGGATTTCATAATGATGATGCAAAAAATGTGGAATGAAGCTAAATATCTAAAGGAGACTGGAAAACAGAAACGACTGGTATGGAAACTAAAAGATCTAAAAGTCATCACAAAATCTTGACAAAAGGACCGAAATAATAGTAAAAATTCTTGACTCTATTGTCAGGAGAAAGAGATTTCTTTTAGGATTCAAAACTTGGTGGAGGGGTCCTATAATTCTTTAATTGATACGCCATTAAAGGAGTTGGAAAAAGAAAGAAATACCTTACTAAAATAAATAGAGGAGCAATGGTGCCAACGTAGTCAAGCTATCTGGATCCAAAGTGGAGACATGAACACTAAATTTGTGAGTTTCAGGAGAAATAGTAAGTATGTTTGGGAGAGTCTTGGTGAACAGGGACAGGTATACAATGGTCAGGAAAATATTAAAAAAGTTGCAATAAATCACTTCAAATATTTTTACAAAGAACAGAGAGGACCTTCTACCAGTGATCAAGTAAGGGTGGTTTCATTGTTTTCTAATATGTTGAATGACACAGAGGCTGGGGCACTTTACAAACCTGTGGATAAGGAGGAATTGAAAAAGGTATTATCAAATTGTAAAGTGGACAAGAGTCTTGGCCCATGTGGCTAGACAATTGAGTTTTTTAAGCATCTATTTGATATTGTCGGGGAGGATCTCCTGGAAATGGTTGAAGAAGCATTAAAATCGACATTCATTACTTTGATCCCAAAAGTAAATAAGCCTAATCATTTTGGAGACTTTAGACCGATCTCGATGTGTAATCTTAGTTACAAAATCATTTCAAAGATTATAGCAGATCGAATTAAACCAATTCTGTCTAGATCACTTTCGGAGGAGCAGTTGGGATTCCTCTAAGGGAGACAGATACATGACACCATCGGTATTGTTCATGAGTGAATTCATAGCATTAAAAATAAGAAGTCAAAGTCACTGATCTTAAAATTGGATTTACAGAAAGCTTACGATTGTATTAACTAGGATTTGTTGTGTATGGTTCTCCTACAAATTGGTATGGGACTAAACCTGACAAACTGGATAATGAGATGTGTGGTGTCCACTTCATATTCAGTTTTGATTAATGGAGAGGCCACTGATTTCTTTAAAAGCGATAGGGGATTAAGGCAAGGATGCCCTTTATCTCCTCTCCTCTTTATCCTAGTAATGGAAGGATCGAGTCTCCTATTGAAAGATAGTCAAAGAGAGGGTAAATTGTCTGGTATTAAAGTGTCAAGGACTATAAAGATTCTTCATATACTGTTTGTTGATGATGTGGTCATAATGACTAATGCTAATATGTAGGAATGGTGGAAGATTGACAAGGTGTTAAAATGTTTTTGTTTGACCTCTAGCTTAACTATCAATGGAACAAAGTCTACCTTTCATCGGGCTAGACTGACGGAACAGGATCTGTTACCTTTTAAAGCTATCTTCCCTTATATATTCTTGGAGTTGGATCTAGGTTTCAAATACCTTGGATTTTTTATTAAGTCATTATTTCAGCGTATCGAAGATTGGGGCTAGTTAATTAAAAAGATGGAAAAGAGGATAAGTAACTAGTGCTATAGGTGGTTGTCCTTAGGAGGACATTTCACACTTTTGAAGGAAGTGTTGGAAATTCAACCAATTTATTGGTTGTCTCTCACGGTGGTCCCGTGTTCAGTCCTGAATACATTAAGGAAATTGATGTATAATTTTCTCTGGAAAAGAAACTGTGATTCTCATCAAATGCATTTGTGCAATTGGGAATTGATTGTGCTACCAAAAATATTTGGAGTCTGGGGAATTCGTAACATCTATGATTTTATTAAATCTTTGGCCACAAACACTCTTTGGAGAGTTCTTAATGGTGAGGGCATTTGGCACAGGGTTATAATTGACAAGTATCTTCATAATAAGACTGTGATAAATTGGCTCAGATCATATTCCTTCCAGCTGAATGGGGCCTCTAGAATATGGAGCGGCTTGTTAAAATTTACTCACCTTATCACACATGGATTATGTTGGAATCTAGGGATGGGTCAATTGATCGCACTAGGTAAGGATCGAATACTGGGGATGGGAAATAGCTCTTTCCTATCTAATAATATTATGTCTGCTTTATATCAAAAAAATATCAATACTCGTGCCCAAGTCATGAATTTATCAGAAGAAAAGACATTATCCTCCTACTGGTTGAGCAGTAAGGATTTGGGATTTTACGGTGAACTTGCAATGGAGTGGGATCAGTACAGATAAGCGCTTAATGAATCAGGAGCTCTCATCTATGATGTGGAGGATAAATTAATGTGGATAGGAGGAAATAATTATGGATTTCCATCAATTAAAAACTTATATTGGAGCATAATTATTTCTAAAAGTTTGTTGAAAGTGGAGACTTGGAGGCAGTCCATTTGGAAATGGAAAGTACAGATGAAGATCAAATTTCTCATTTGGTAGGCTTTGGAAGGAAAAATACTCACATGGGGCTCTTTATAGAAAAGGGGATGGGAAGGACCTGGGCGTTGTCCATTGTGTAAAATGGAGTCTGAAAGTATCTTTCATCTCTTTAAGCTTTGTCCTTTTGCATTAACAGTATGGAATATAATTATAAAAGAATTAAACTTAAAGTGTCTTTGGACTAGGAGCACACTATCTTATTGCATTAAAAACTGGTGTGAGGAAAAGTTATCCCCTACTCAGATAACAACACTTATTAGTTGACACATTTGGCATGAATGAAACAGAGCTATTTTCGAAGACTCCAATCCATCAATGCAGGCAGTGATTTATAAAACTTTGGCTTTACTAAACAGAACCGGTACTCATCTGAAGGATAGACTTCCTCGAGATATTTTGATTTCTTATCAAAAGGATTCAGCATTAGCTTGGTTCGACGGTGTAGCGCAAAGAGATGGTAGCTTGTGTGGTGCAGGTGGAGTTATAAAAAAATTGGAAGCAACAGTAATAAAATGGACCTTCAATTGCAGCAGAGGAACCAATACAAGAGTTGAACTCTTGGGAACTTGGGTTACTCTCATGCTAGCAAATCGCCTATCAATTTCTCGCATCCATGTGTTGGGAGACTCGGAAGTTGTTATTGATTGGCTATTAAACAAAGGAAGACTTCAGGTGTCCTTAGTGGAAGGATGGAAAACTAGAATTAAAGCTCTATCAAAGAATTTTATGTCTATTAGCTATCAACATATTTTTATAAACTTTAATACAGAAGAAGACAAGCTTTCAACGCTGGCTTTCGAGGATATTGAAGGCATATTATTCTATCATCACTGGATTAATGGAGCAGAAGGACCTGGGAAACATATTAGAGTCCATTAATCGTTTTGAGTGGAGTTGTTTCTATTGATCGGCAATCTAGTTATGTTTTGTATTTTGGGAGATAGTATTTTGTTATTGGTGATGTCATGCTTGACACATCAGTTAGTCTATAATCTTTTGAGGCCTATAGTACTTCACCATTTTGCTTTTTGAAAAGCATGTTTATAAATCCTTTAGTTATGTGTTGTTATGGATTCTCGTGAATGAAATGGAAAATGTAAAAAAATTATATGACTAATATAATTGAGCAAATTTTTTCTTGGAAAAAGTTATATGTTTTTTTTATAAATATATGTTATTTAAATTTTGAAATATTTATTATTTAAAAATTTTAAAAGTTTGAAAATTTTATGTTTTTTTTATAAATATATGTTATTTAAATTTTTAATATTTAATTTTGAAATATATATTATTTAAAAATTTTAAAAGTTTTATTTGATATAATATTTTTCAATTTCTATAAATTTTTAATAATAACATGATTTTTTTATAATTATAAATTATTTAAATTTTGAAATTAAAAATACAAAAAGTTTTATTTGATATAATATTTTTCAATTCTATCAATTTTTTTTAATAATAACATGTGATTTTTTTAAAATATATATTATTTAAATTTTGAAATATATATTATTTAAAAATAAAAATAAAAATTATTTGATATAATATTTTTCAATTTCTATCGATTTTTAATAATAACGTATATATAATTTAAAAGCTTTCACGTAAATATAACTATATAATATGCATCATAATTTAATTGCTTATGTATAACTATATAATATGCATCATAATTTAATTGCTTATTTTAATTTTAGTTATCAAAATAAAATGTACAATTCAAAAGTAAATATACAATTGGATTTTATATGTTTTATTCCACTTCAATCTTTGTCATTGATCGTGTTTTTTTTGTTTTAAATTACTTTTAAATAAATAAATATTTGATCAAAATCAAAAGAATATTAATCTTTCACATCTTCATGACTTTTACTTTTGTTTTATATTTTAATAAATAAATATTTTATTGAAATCAAAAGAATTTTAATTTTGTTTTATATTTTAATAAATAAATATTTTATCTAAATCAAAAGAATATTGAACTTTCAAACATTCAAAACCCCCATGTATTATATGGTATGTTTAGTCTTCGTCCTTTGGGTAACAGGGATTTATAGTAATCGATTTTTCATGGTTGTATTATTACGGCACAGAAACCAAACAATTTAAGCAAAGTTTTCATAGTTTCATGCACATTTCCAAGTCGCTTTTGATTTTTAGGTTAAATTTTTAATTTGGAGGCCTTTATTTTTGTAAAAATATTCAAATTTCTAAGTATTTTATATAGTTTTTATAAAATTTTGGCGATTTTTAAGGTAAATAATTTTATCCTATAGAATTTGGGCGAATCATTTTTAAAATAGAGAATCTCGTTTTTTGAAAAACCATGGAAAATTAGCCCATGAGCGAAATTTAGCCCCTAAAATCATCCCTGAGATTCTTAGCTTAAAAGCACTTTCAAGTGCATATTTGATCCCATAATGGATTAACATGGATTAATGCTAACTTTCAAGTTAGCATTAATTCCCAAACATTAAATGTTTAACATGGATTAATGCTAACTTTCAAGTTAGCATTAATTCCCAAACATTAAATTTTTACCGCCCCATCGCTCAAACCATATCCCATAGTTGATAACTCATATCATATTTCATATTGCGGTGTCCAAGATTGCATGTTGTCGAATTGCAATGTCCAAGATTGCATGGAAGGTTGCAGTGTCCAAAGACTATGTTAGTGAA
The DNA here is from genome assembly GCA_009831015.1 of Picea engelmannii. Classification (NCBI taxonomy): domain Eukaryota; kingdom Viridiplantae; phylum Streptophyta; class Pinopsida; order Pinales; family Pinaceae; genus Picea; species Picea engelmannii. Next base: position 26,867 of record ML807892.1, read on the forward strand.
CTTCTAATTCTAACACCTATACAATAAAATGTTTTATTTTTGAACCTATAATAGCCATTAGCTGACTTAGTTTATTACCTTCCCCATTTCTCTTCATGTGGCGTGAACCAAAGTTGGCATCGTTTTGATCCATCATCCATCAGCTTGTTCAATAGAAACAAGATTCGACTTCCCTTCTACCACTTTCACTGTCACCAAGAAGATCGCATGTACTATCACAAGACTAGTGAATCCAAGACAAAGTGGGGAGGGTGAGACTGAATTACCGTGATCTCCAGAGATGTACATGACAGCACTGAAAAATCTTTCATATGTTGTTGAGACAGCCTTGAATCCTTTTACTAACGTTCGATTGCCTGCCACACAATTGGTGTAAAATGTAGATCATATTTGTTATATTTGGTACATGGGATTCTACCCTCTATTTTAAAAATGGTTCAAATATTTTGCTATCTAAGAATTGTTGAAGCAATCTTCATAAATATCTTCATGAAGCCATGGTTGCTACTATTGAATGTGTTTACAGGTGGAGGAAAAATACCTTTCTGACTGTCATAACTATAAACTTCTGGAAGCACTCGGCTCTGCAGTAGCTTCTTCCTGTGTGCACCCGGGTCTCGAGCACGGATTGATATAAAGAGTATAAGAAAAGAATACTATGATGGTTTTCCTCTTCCCTCGGCCCCCTCCTTTTCCCCTCCCGTTCGACCAACTGAACCAACAAGAAAAATAGTTGTATCCGCGACAGCTTATTACAAAAAATAAGGGTCGATAGGCGTATGGGTACGGTTAGGAAGTGTTATCACTCTGTAAATTCCCAAAGGTTGTCAGGGTAGAAGAAATTTACCAGAGGTAACTTTATCCAACCACTTCGAAACTGGAATCTAGCCCTACCAGTTTCAGAGAGGGATCTCTCTGTATGATTTAGATATGTTTTACTTTTTAGATATTAGGCTAGTTAAATGAAATAAGGTTGAATTGTTTGTTTTGTTTTTATAAAGTTGGCTGAAAAAGGCTTTACACATCCATTGGGCTATGGGGTCTGTATTATAAAAATAGAAATCTTAACAGAAACAAAAGATTATTTCAAAGGGCAAGATAATGCATTCGTTGGATTCTTTAGCAGTAGTGTGATGAATAGCAGAAAATACGATAAAATCAATTAAAGTAAAAGAGAATTTAAGAATTCCTTTACTGTAACATCAGAAGATAAACATTAAGATCTTTTGAAGTCGGAAACAGGGTATACAAAGATAAATCCTGCCACATGCGCTACTTCCAAAAGATTAGATTAGAAAAACAATTTGGTAACTGAGAGAGGAAAAACATTCAACATTGAAAGATAAACATCACCAATGAACAACACGCGAGAATCCTATGAAACGTCCCCTTGTATTACTAGAAGATCTCTTGATAAAAATTACAGTCTTGATAGCTTACAGGGTGTAAAGATCAACCCCTCGTACTTCAAAGTTTGAAGTATTTATAATCAAAATTACATACGATCATGTCATTGAAGATCAGGATGTGGCAAATCTATTTTTAGCTAACTATCTTAACAAGATACAAAAATTTAGGAACTGTTTGATGATGTGTTGAAACTGCATGTTGTTTTCTGGGGTAGGTCGTTGGTGATTTCTTTGCACGCTTTTGTCTGACTAGATAGCTGACTAGACTTTGACACCTCATCGCCTACTCGATCAGATTACAAATCTCCTCCCATCGAAGATGGCTGGGAATGTTGACTTTGAGAATTCTTCGGTATATTTCATCCATCTCTGTATACTTGGCAAAAGTTGGCTTAATGATGAAAATATATCGAATCTCATGCTGAATGTTGATGTCCAGCTGCAACGTTTCCAAAAATGCCTTACCCGTTATGCTGCCCTGTATCCCAGATAATTTCGAACTGTTATTGGCCACTGTGGCCAGTCTCTGTTTATAATCAAGAAAATTCATTAATTTTTCGTTCAAGACCCTTAAGCCAGGGAGACCTTTCTTCTGCAGCGCTTCAATTTTGCTGAAAAACCTTTGTACTCCTGAGTCCATAACCTGAACTTTCTCCTCCAACTGCAGCATCAATCCCCTTTTAGTCAACACTCTCTTAACCTTGAGGATGGTTTCCGTCCTATCCTCAATCTTAAAATCTTCTAATTCCTCCCTGGTTTTTGAATTCAGGAACTTGATGATCTTGGCGGCTTCTGAGGGCGTATCTCCGAGCTCTCCTCTAATTTTCTCAACAACTTGCTTGCTCCTTTGCACCAGTTCATTCTGCTCAAACATGATTTGCACCATAGGCCAAATCTCATTTATGGATTTGGAGATATCCATCTAGATATTTTCTTTGGCCTCAGCGAGTGTTTTGCCTGCCACTATTTTCTTTTGAAGCTACTGCAACTCTTGTCTGAGCCTGTCTGAAGTTTTTTTCTCCATGGAATAGCTGGTCTGGTAAGAGGACTTGATCTCCTGAAGGTTCTCGGCCTCCTTTTTAAGTCTGTTGATCTCTGTCTCCTGCAAGTTCATCTCTTCCATGGACTTCACCAATTCTACAGTCTTCTCCAGAGTAGTCAGTGGGGTTGTTGAGGGAATCTCTGCTACCAATGTTGTGCTTACTCATGTGAGAGGAACTACGCTCAATGGAATGACTTCCATTGGCATTGATTGTTCCTTCTCCTTTACTAGCCTTTCCAGCTCTGCTTCCATTTCCTTCAGCTGTGCATTCTGCTCCATGATAAGATTAAGCATCTCGTCTTTCTCTCCTTTTGTTTCTGCTATCTCCTTTGCCTGTGCATCTTCTGTTGGTGGAAATTTCAACTGTTTCCTCAAAGATGCTATATCTGCATTTTTCTTTTTAAGCATCTCCTCGACTACTTTCACATTCAAGGGATCATATCCGATCTTGAGGACCAATTCCTCCAACGTCTTAATCCTATTATCCTTTGCAAAGGACGATATATTTTCTAACTTCAGCTGCGTATGGACATTGTTCAAAGAGACCTGTAATCTAGCAGCAGTAGTAGAGGCATTTGCCAAGGTGGAGAAAACCATCTCCCATGTTTGTCTGTGAAGATCCATTTGGTCAGCATGATGTACAACTTTGCTATGAAACTCGAATGTCATCCTCTTGTAATCAGTGATTACGTTTGGTTCAGGTACCTGTGCCTGCAGAAAGGCCATGTGCATTATGCCCTTCTCTGTGTCGAATGCAGACAACAATCTGTGTTGTGCGGTTGCTGTATGTTTGCAAAATTGGGCATAAGTACTGCTAGTGAGTGTCTGATTCCTTTTCTCGATCAGATCATACTTCTCAAAGATACTCAGCTTGGGTCCTCCTTTACTTGGTTGGTCAACTCTTAAAGTATCTATCGGTTTCTTGGATGGAATAGTAGGCACGATCTGCTTGCCACTTGTGATAAGAATTGACTGATCATCTTTCGAGGCTGCAGGGGACTGGGCTTCCTTTTCACCTGCCAAGTCAGTTGTATGACTGGGTTTTAATCTCTTGGTATGTAACTAAAAATTTTCAGCTGAGACTTCAGTGACGGAAGGTGAAGCATCCTTCCTGGGCCTTTTCTCCTTTGGAACCTATGGTGTAGTTGTTTGTGAGATAGCGACCGAAGGGTCATGTTGTTCTATCTCAATCAGAGTATTGGGCTCCCATTCTGTTTGGTTGGCGAACTTCTCTATCTCTAGCTTGGATGTATGCACATAGGGGACATTCTTGTTCTTAACCCTCATCTCTGAAATTATTCTGCACGGGTCGCAGTGCCACAGAAAACTTGTATGGAATTTCATTTCTTTCAAAATCTTGTTTTCTTCCTCCCCAGCTCCTCGGCTGTTGCAGATTAAAGACCCTATTTTCCCTTTGATCCTAAGTTGTTGTTTCTTCTTCAGTGACACGAAATGTATGTCATCTGAATTAATCATTTTCCTGATGTATTCCAGGGCAAATATCCTCACCGGAAGATACTTAGGCAACTTGTATGGAGCCAACTCCCATCCATAAACTCTAATCTCAATGTGGTTTTGGTAAAGATACCAATCACCAGTCTTTGTAAGGTCAGATAGATGTAAGATCCTATGAACCTCCTCATTGGTTCTTGGTTTAGGTCTGCCACTGAGCATGCTCACCAGTGGATGGTAGAATTGCTCAATAAACTGTTTAAAGTTGAATTCTATAGAATTTTTTTCTGAGCAGCGAAGTCCACGTTGTTACTGCCTGTGGCCTCCCATCCTTGTCCATATTCTACATTGAAAAGGAGAATTTGTCTACTTGAAAGAAAACAAACATGTAGGCCAATATTGAGGAATACCGGAACATGCCTTCTGTGGCGAAATTTAAGAATTGCTCATGAATGTTGTCTGCCAGGAACGTGTTGTAATCGAACTGAGTGGTGGGTTTCTCATCTGTGGAGAAAACAGACAGAAAACCCAAGATGGGTTCATCCACCCATTGATCCAAAAAATACCCAAGCAGGGCACAGAGCGACGAGATGACCTGGTTTCCCTTTACTAAGAAGAGGGAGGAAGGATACGGGGGGTTAGTAATGGGGAGTTGAGCAGCCTGTGGGAGAAAAATCTCGAAAATCTAAGCTCTTTGGGGGAATGATAGTTTTTGGTATAGTTCTATGATGATTTCAAGGTTGAAGGGTGAGACGGATTCGGCTCGGGATATCTGCATCATCTGGTTGATGGCTTCAAGTGTGATGAAGAAAAAAAATTCTCCTGATGAAGACACTATAGCTCTTTGGTCGGGGATGTAATGGGCCTGGCATTTGAGGGAGAATTTGGGGAAATGGTGAACCTGGGGAAAAATATACAGGGGAAGGTTTGACTCCTAGAGCCCGATTTCATCACTCTGGTCCCAAAAAACATCCTTTAGCCATGACTGTAAATCTATGAAGTTGAAATCGCATCTGGTGTCTGCAATTAAATAATCTTTATCGGCCAAAGGAATCCTGTCGAGATCGACTGGAGGCGGGAGGAAAGGATTTTCCTCGACCTCTATTCTCTTTGATTTTGGCGCCATTGCTGCAACAATACCTGCAATTCAAACAAAGTTAATAGGGATGATTGTGGTTTGGATGGATAACTGAGTTGGGAGAAAGGCAGAGAAAGATTGTCTAGTGCGAGGGCAGGTAAACAATGGGAGAATGAAGGAGAAGGATCATTTTTTATCAAACGGATACCCGTTGGGCGCGGGAGACAGATCAGCAGGCCAATGGATGAATTGACCTGTAATAAATGGCCAACGGGTCATTTGGAGCATGGGATGGCAGGTGACAATGAATAACAAGTATGACCAGGTGATGTGGAGGGTGTTGATTGGGGTCTGATCATGGTGAATGGACTCGTGATGGGTGACTAGAGGGAATGTACTGACAGAGTTATGGGACGTGAATTTTTGGAGAACAAGTGGGAAAAGGATGTCACGGGCCGGCGGGGATGTGACAGGAAAACGGTAAGTGGTGAGAATCAGGAGTAATGGATTCATGCCACGTAGAGAGGAGGGGCCCGCTAGAAAAACACTTTATTCCAGACCCCCCCCCCCCCCCCCCC